>VZSC01010190.1:52599-77850 GCA_013398225.1 Steatornis caripensis
ATTGATCTAATCTTTCAACATCAGAAGAACCAGCATACTGTACTCTTCAATTATTTTTAGCCTTTAGAGCGCATCTTACATTAGAGTAGCATAAAGCAGAGATAGCATCGCTATTGCAACGTCTTCCTGGCCAAAGAGAAGAAACAAATTTCACAACCAAAGCGAAGAGGACCCTGAAGCTGCAGCCTCCCACCAGGTGGGAGATCTCTGCCTCTGCTCTCTCCGCGAAGCTGCTCCTGAGCACACCGGAGAGAGTTTCTGAGACTGAGATGGGAGTGCCCACCCCGATGAAACTCCCTGCACACCAGCAAGCTCCAGGTGCAGCTTTCTGCAGCCCTTCTGAAGGGTGTATCAGCTCTCAGACAGGATCTCACGCCTGCAGATGCCACCTCCTCCCATGCAACGGGCGCAATAAGCCAGAATATTCCTTTCTCTTTCTACCGTAAGACTTAGGAAAGCTCACAGACAGCAAATGTTGCGTTTCACTTCGAGGTAACGCCAGCTGTCCCAACCTATCTAGATATTTATCACAGAGAAAGAATCACACCTTCAGTAAGTTTCCATTCCACCCACCACATACTACACATTAAAAACGTCGGGTTTGCATGCCCGAGCAGGAACCACTATCACCCCTACCGAGCGCAATTTTCAGGGAAGCATAACCAGTAAATCAAGTAGTAATTGTGAAAGCATAAACCCACATAAAGTAGATGCAAATGAAGGAAAACTTCCTTTTTTAAAACTACTTACTCCGTACTTGTTTAATAACAGGTTTCATAGGCTCCAGCCAAATCTGAAATTAAAGAAAAAAATAAATTACAAACCGACATTCATATCTGAATACAATATGAAAACATCAAAAGTAAATTCAAATAAAGCAGTAATTTATGAGAATGCACTTCTTCCTCACCGCATTACTGCGGTAATTGCTTTGCTTTAAAAACACGTACTTCTGTATTTAAATTGATATTTCTCATCTGTCAATAGAAAAAACACTGATCCGTGCTCAAAGCTCGTCTGGACAGAAGAGTCAGGTCAGCAAAAGCACACTACCACCGCCGAGAAGACAGAAACCATGCCAGAACGCACGGCCGCACACAGGAGCCACGCTACAGAAGTACAGGAGGTCTGAAGGACACGGCAAGGGCCGACTTTTTTTGCCATCTGTGCTTTGCCCATCTCTCTTACCTACCTACTTGAGGATTTTTACTCGAGATTAATTTCTCACAAACTTTTCCCTTTTTAGACAAGCACAGTTTTAAAGAAAGACTATTACTGTTCTAGTAAAAGGAGCATCGATAAGACTAACGCAAAGTATTCTGGAAGCTCAATTGTAATTTTTTTTTCCCAACCCTCCAAACAAAAAATTCCAGCAAGACAACTCTGTTTGGTCCTTACTAGTTACTGCTCTGTCTGAAAGAGCACTGAGGATTTTAAGAATCCTGTTAGATGCACAAACACTTTGGATGCTCTGGCTTTGCAGAAGAAACAGGAACTAAACAAGCTTTACTGTATTTCCTTGGCTTCTGCGTGCGAGTCCTAAAACTAGAAAAAGTAATAGAAAACAATAACGAAGACACAGTTTGGGGAGCATTTTCTAGTTTAGAAGCCACACTGTCCTCTTTACAAGGGACGGGATAAATGACCAGGCGGCTTACAGCGAGTCAGCGTTTATCTACATCAATGATTTCAAAAGCTTGCAGGTCTGTGTGTCTGCTGAAGTTTGTATTTATTAGAAAGAGGTTCATAATGACTCAGCAGGGAAATTAACTGAAGACTGAATTAACTGAAGATAAATATGAACACTATCAGAATTACACACTGCGATATGATTTTGTAAGTGCTCCATAGACCACGCTTTGAGTTGATGTTCCCCCTTTCAGAAGGATGAAGGATTTTACTTACGTCCCTGCAGATGGGAACGTCACCAACCATTTAACTGCCTTATATGTTTTCTGAGATTTAACAAGAAGTAGAATCTGATCCCTCCCCTCTGCTTTATCAGTTGTTGCGGTTCTCGTGAGCAAAGCAGATTTACAACAATCAAAGACATCATCCCGCAGAAGAGCCCAGCAGGCTTGGAAACTTTTGACACTCAAGCAACTGCATTCACCCAACCTTTTTGTTATCCTGAATTCGTCAGGGAACTGTACCTACCCAATATGACTGGGTGTTCTGGAACTCAATCCCAAAGTAGTCCGACTCAATCAAATTCAGATGCTTGTAAACTTCTGTCAATAATGTCTGGCCGTAGTATTTTGACTAAGGAAGGAAAAAAAAAAACACAAACGCCAAAACAGTGAGATCAAGATGAGTAAGTCTGTAGCAAACTAGACAAAAAAAAAAAACCCAGCATCCTAGAAACTGTAGAAAAATATCTCAAAGATTTTTCACACTATTTTTGTCACCGTAACAGGCAACATCCAATCCACAGGCACGGCTTCACACAAACAGCGTTCACAGAACCAGAGGAACTCAAGCTGGCAGGGGCCGCCAGAGGCGACCTACATGCAGGCTCCTGCTCACAGCAGGGTCAGCTCGAGATGGGATAGATGAGCTGCAAGCTATCTGCAGCTCCTTCAATAAGCCAGCACCAGTCGCTTGTGTAGCTGGACGGTGTGGCTCTCCCCCAGCTGCACCGGACTGGAGCAGGGGCTGCCAAAACCCCCTCGCTCGTACCGACACCAGGGACCGCACGGCCACGAACAACCTTCACACCAGCAAGGCTTGCAAACAGATGCAGATGCTCTAAGCGAGTCCAAGACAGCCCGGAAAGGCTGGCACAGGGTCGCTTTGCACCCAACCAGAATTTATCCCTGACCTAGGAAGGCCCAGCCGGCGCCGCAGCAAAGCGAGCGCTGCGCGAGCAGGACTTCACAGGGCCAGGCTGACGGCTGCCAGGGATCACGCCAACGGAGCGGAGCGCGCTCACTGCAGCACGCGCAAGGCCTCTACTGATAGAACTAGAACTCGAATTCTAGAAGGGAACACCTTGAAAAAAACCCTAACTTTTTCCTTACAACAGCGCTCAAGAAAACCCAAGGTGATATTATTTATTCTATTCATTAAGAAATAAACAGGAAGGCTGCAGTGGGAACCCAAACACCCTCCTCCCACACCGCACCTGCTGTGTAAAGTCACCTGCGATGAATCCCTCGCTCGAGAAATCTGTTCACTAGCCCTTTTCGCAGTCAAGTTAGGTGCAAAGGCATAAAACAAACGTCGGCAGAAAGCGGCTATGGCAACAGGGAGGGGAGGAAATGGGAAACTTTCACAGCACACCCAAAACAACTACGCTTGGGTCTGCTCATTGAAACATACGAGCCTGCCCTCAGCATCTGTTACTGCACAACTGCAGCAGCCACCCCAAGGGCAAGCGATGTGCGAACCCGCACATCGGTCCGTCCGGATGGCGCAGAAAAGAACCCAAAGGGCTTTCACGTCCCTCGGTACCCGCTCCAGCAAGGCTAGCGTAGGCTGCGGAAGGAGGCGGCACGGCCACTGAAATCCATGTTCTGCCTCGGACCATGGAACTAATCCGCGACTGCGGCAGCAGCGTCTGGCAGCTCGCTGGTCGGCCAGGTGATGCGGCAGAACACACCTTGGGCATTCACGCCACCCAAGTCTTGACTATTTGCACAGTTCTGTAACCGACTCTTCGGACTCAGAAGGGTCCATCTTTTAAAAGTATCAGGTCTAATAATAAATGAGCAATAGAATTTGAATAATTTAATGAAACGTGCAAATGAAAATCTCTAACAGAAAGAGTGGGCCGCTTTATGTTAAAATAAAGAGGGTTTTAAAAGTAAAAAAGACGGTGAAAGTTGGGGAAATTGTTTCACGTTACTGAGACACACAAAAATCCAAGAGTAATTGCTTCTTACAGGAAAAACAGATTAACTGTCAACGTTTGTAGAACTGTGCAATTTGGCTAAATACCTCTGTAACCACTTTAAAAAAAAATTCAGCTAGAAAAAGTGTGACAGCTCTGCAGTACTGCAAATCTGAAACAGCTTTGGTAATCGCACTGATGTGAATGGAGCTGACTGAATGCAACACTACAACCAAGGAGGAAAGTACATAAACAGAAGGACAGAGAACAGTATGAGATCAGCTCATCCTTCTCTTTCATGTTTTCATGAGTCACGGTTACCCATAAGGGCACCCATGGGTGTGAAGCACAGATGTGTTGGTGGGGCGGTGGAGCAGCCCGTGAAGGACCATGGCACGGCAGGGAGGGCCCTGCAGACCCCAGCCAGGGCAGGTGCCCTCTCCCGAAGCAGACCGTGACTCTGCTTCCAGCCCGTGCAGGGTAGGTGTGTTCCTGAGGGGCTGCCCCACGCCGGAAGGGCTCCCATCAGAGGGGTTTGTGTGGGACCGTGTGCCGTGGGGAGGACTCCACGCTGGAGCAGGGGCAGTGTGTGAGGAGCCCTCCCCACCTGAGGGGGAAGGAGCAGCGGGGATGATCTTTGGGGAACTGACTGCACCCCCATTGCCCGTCCCCTTGTGCTGCTGGGGGCGGGGGGGGAGGAGGGACATCGGGAGTGGGGGGACTGGAGCCGGGGAACGAGGGAGGGGTGGGGAAAGGGTATTTATTTGTGTTTTGGGATCTGGCTTTTCATGTCTCCTTATCCTGCTCTGATTGATAACTGATTAAATTGAATATTTTTTCCCCAAGCTGAGTCTGGTTTTGCCCGTGACCATAACCGCTGAGTGACCCTTCCCTGTGTGTGCCCCGAGCCACCGCGTTTCCTTACATTTTCTCCTCATCCTGCTGGGGAGGGAGGAGCGAGCAAGCGGCCGCGTGGTTCTTTGTTGCCGACTGGGCTCANGGAGGGCCCTGCAGACCCCAGCCAGGGCAGGTGCCCTCTCCCGAAGCAGACCGTGACTCTGCTTCCAGCCCGTGCAGGGTAGGTGTGTTCCTGAGGGGCTGCCCCACGCCGGAAGGGCTCCCATCAGAGGGGTTTGTGTGGGACCGTGTGCCGTGGGGAGGACTCCACGCTGGAGCAGGGGCAGTGTGTGAGGAGCCCTCCCCACCTGAGGGGGAAGGAGCAGCGGGGATGATCTTTGGGGAACTGACTGCACCCCCATTGCCCGTCCCCTTGTGCTGCTGGGGGCGGGGGGGGAGGAGGGACATCGGGAGTGGGGGGACTGGAGCCGGGGAACGAGGGAGGGGTGGGGAAAGGGTATTTATTTGTGTTTTGGGATCTGGCTTTTCATGTCTCCTTATCCTGCTCTGATTGATAACTGATTAAATTGAATATTTTTTCCCCAAGCTGAGTCTGGTTTTGCCCGTGACCATAACCGCTGAGTGACCCTTCCCTGTGTGTGCCCCGAGCCACCGCGTTTCCTTACATTTTCTCCTCATCCTGCTGGGGAGGGAGGAGCGAGCAAGCGGCCGCGTGGTTCTTTGTTGCCGACTGGGCTCAAACCACGACAATAGATCAGGTGAATTCACCTGGCACAAACATCATTCATTCAGAAAGTTTCTTGATCTCACGCTGGATCAGGCCACTGCTGCTGAAACCCCGCAACAAAACTGCAAGTTGGGAGAAATGGTCCAGTTCTTTGTCGCTTCGGTGGATACAGAGATGCCTGGCTGGGAGATGACAGAGTCTGGCGAGGAGCACTCTCCTCTCTGCACGTGTTTTGTGATGTCTGAAATGGCATTTTCTTTGTGAGAACACAGTTGAATTTTTTCAGCCAAAGTCTGTGCTTGCAGAAGGCTCTGTGGGTATGGATTCTGGCTTTTAAATTATGACAGTGAAATAAGGAATTATACAGGTAACAGTAAGCCACAAGCTTCCGTAAATAACGTTCTTGCTCTTCTCTCTACAGGCACATTTCAGACTGCCACAGGACCCACGTGCTCCTGAAGCAATGCATTTTGAAAATTAAACTTTTAACTTTCACATCAGTTTCACAACTTTGCACTCGTGAATAAATCTCAAAATAGTAACAGAAGAAAATCTGCTTAAATACAGTAGGATTTTTTTTTTTTAAGGTGCAGATATACATGCATTTATTATTACTGCATGCCTGCTGTCCACAGGCACCACAGATTTAACAAAGGAACGCTTTTTAGCCAGCGATACTTGTGGGGATGCAGCGATAGCCTGCCTGACCTCACAGACTTCCACCTGCAGAAGACGGGACACGCCAGCCCGCCTTCTCACCGACAGCTCTAGTCACCTCTGGAAGTCGTTGACCAGGAGGTGGCCTGTCACCTCAAGTCTCCCATTTCTCATTTGGGAAACGGGCAGTAATTCTGGTCCCAGCCACCTTCTGTTAGAATCCATAAACTTGGATTAACTTGTGTAAGAGCTCTGGGAACAGCTAGACGAGTTTTACAGTCAAACTGTGGCCCGTCTGTGGCTAGTTACATACAGCCGTTAAAGTCACCCCGAGCACATGGTAACACGCAGGTTTCTCCCACGCACAGCAGTTAAACTGAGTTACGTCTCTGGGGCCACGTCGCGCGCTGTGCCTGACGACGGTCCAGCTGCCTTCACGTCTCCCAGAAAGGGAGTCTGTACCGCATACATACCCCCGGCACCTCTCTCCTTTTGCTGCCGAGCCCGCACTCCCTTCGGGAGAAAACGGAGATTAAGAAATTGAGATGGTCGGAGCTTGGAGCACTTTGCAACTGGTAAATTATAAAGGTGCCAACCAAATGTTAAAAGTGTAAAATCATTGTGACTGAGCTATCAACTCTAATTTTGGGCGTCATTTACAATACCAAGTTAAAAAAAACCTCTTTCGAGGCTGAGTATCATTCCACAGTACTTCAAGGTATAAAGCAACAAAAACAATGCCATATTAAAAGATCAGTAGTAACTTAATCCAATTTAATTTTTAAATAAAAATAGGTTAGAGAAGCTTGAGACAGAATGCAATCTTTTATGTCTCAAACGCTGTGGGAAAACTCTCCTTAGAGCTATTTAGTTCCTCAAATTGTTTGTTACATTTATAACCATCCTTTCCCAAAGGCTTCTTTAACATTTTGAGGCTGACAAAAATGAAAGTTATATAGCGGGTCGCTCCACGTCAGTGTTTAATCTGCATGAAAGCAGCACAAAGCAACATCTTTTAAGCAATTACTTAATGACAGTAATTTTAACATCAGGCAAGAAGCTGCGCGAATGCATTTCAGAAAGGTCCCATTTTCAGCAGAAATTCACAACACGGCATACTTTCCATTCCGAGCTTCTCAATTGCTCTTTATATGCTGCCAAGACGACGACTACTGATATTTCTGAATTACCAAATTATTCCACATAAAAAAGAAAGAAAAAAAACAGGGTGAAAAGCAATTAAATAGGCAGCTAACAAGAGCTTCCCCTAGTGACCCAGCTCGAACCATACTACAGACTCTTGTAACAAATCATCATTAGAAGACTGCTCAGTACAATAGATTTTTTCAAATCCATTTGTATATTCGGATCCAGCTCGAGAAGATCCCTCAGAGCGGCACAAGCACGGTATCCTGACAGGCAGTGATGTTACAGAGGCCCCCGTGCTGCCAAGCACACCTGCGCGGCAATGCCCTGCTCACACGCAGCAGGAGAAACGCCTTCGGACCTCACTCAGTGCTAAGACAGCATGGGCATGAACAGAAATTAATAGGAACAAACATTTTAGGCTGAAGGTTGTTGACTGAAGGAGGTATCTGTTTTTTCACTCAGTCAAAAAAGTAAACATATTCATCGTTAGCAATTTTTAGGACAGAGGAGCAAAATAAAAGTAATTTTAAAAACTCGTAACGACAGTTATTTTATCATCCCAACTGCTATTTCCTCTGTTCTCAAATATCGCTACCTACACTGCCATAACATTCTAGCTTAGGAAGACAGAAAAACTAGGAACATGCAGCCTGCGATTTTCAGTAGACCACAGTTCAGTGTTACCAAAACCAACTCTTCCTCAGTAACTCCCAAACACATCTTGAAGAACATCTTAACTTCCCGCTTCCACGTATTTTAACTTAAAACCCCCCAAACCCAATATTTTCACAGTGAGCAGTATTCTCATGTTCCAAAACGGACAAAGTGCCCTTGCTCAGACTTTCCAAAAACAAAATCTACTTTTGGCAGCAGTTAAGCTTGAGGAAGGGGCGGGGGGGGGTGATCAGTCCAAAAGCCAAGAGTTTGGAAAAAAAGTAGTTATAAAGCAGAGGGACTGAACAGAAGCTCTTGTGCAGCCAGAGCCACTGGCCCCTAACTTCCACAAACACCAGATGACCTCGGATTCTGTGTCACAGAAACCTGCAACTGCTGGGAGACCAAATCCTCCGGGGACCAGCGCACCTGTGCGAGAGGACAAAGTTCGTCTCAGACATCAGTGACAAGGGGGCAACACGCGGCGCCCCGTGAGCGGCGCAGGCATGAAAAGCCAACTGAACCGATGTCAGGAAAGGCCTCTTCACCGGCCGTGGATTTTTCTTTTTTTGTTGTGGTTTTTTTTTTTCCCCTCTGGTGCACTTTAACGGTCTTCCTAATCAAAACGTGATTTCTCATCTTTTGGCAAATTAAAAAAACAGCATTCAGCAACTAAACATAGCAGTTACACTAGACTTGTTATTTCCTTTCTTAACCAGAAATACACAAACTTATCAGCGTGTTTATAGCTCTGTTTATCTACAGCCCTTTGTAATCTGTTAGATCTCTGGCCAAATGCAACGTGATAAATGAAAAACGCCTCAAAGCTCCCTATTAATAACTATCACTAATGCCACGTATAAACAAAAACTGCATTTATGAATACAGCGTGCACATTTAAACCACGTTTATTAGAAAGAAGGAAATAACACAAGAGGGCAAGCAATACCATTCATTAACTTTTTGTTTTCATGGCTAAAACAAGAAGACCTCACAGCTCTGTACCTAGTTTTCAATCCATGGATTGGAAAAGTAAGACGTAACCGTCTTCTTTTTCAGTACTTTATTAGTTTCTTCAATTTTGATTGGAATAAGTAGCTCACGTGAGAACGGTCCCTGCCTCCCTGCAACAACGGGTAGCCGGCAGCAACAGATGTATCAAACCCTGGTTTCACATGCTCAGCAAACACTGCTATAATACTATTTCTTTGTGATTTTCTGAACATTTAACAACGACTTTCAGCATCCACCATCTCAATTTTTCTTTCAATACTTTGTGAAGAAAACTGTATTTTAAATAGATGTATTTGTTTTCCTCACTCTTATAAACTGACAGGTCCCAACTACACGTTATTTTACTAAGACACCGCCAAGAAGAGCATGCAGGGCATTTAACGCCCTGTCAAGCATCGGACGCGCGGTCCGTGATGTCGGGGTTTGACTCTCTCCTACAGGGTCCTCCGCACTGCTTCACACCACCGCAGTCCCCGCCTGCCGCTTGCTGAAGGCGACAACCCTGACACCTTCCAGAACTGGGTCAAGAGCTGCAGGAGTCAACCCAGCATGCACGGAAGGTTTGTGAAGCTTCTTCCCATTTTCCACCCTAGTCATTGGTATGAACTTAATTTTTCTTTAAAAACTTTTTTTCCACCTGAGGGAGCACCTGAGGGTCCAGCCGCCAGCACGCCGGAGGTCTCCCATTTGCAGGGGCAGCCTTTCCACAAGGCACTGGGAGAACCCCGGCACCTCCCAGCTCACCCCGAGGAAGCCAAACCCGTCACCGGACCTCGTTTCCCACGCCCGCAGCCTGCGCCGCGACTGCACCGCCGTCAGAGCAACCCTGCATCCACATCCGTCCCGAGCCACAGCCCCACGGCGTTTCTTAAGTCACGGTCACAGACTGAACTCTGGGAATGCATCGCCAGCCGGAAAACGATTTTTGGGACTTCTTCACAAATTCAGATGGTGTTCATTTTCGCCTTGAAAATGCACTTTTCTTAAATACTGCATGTCACGGTGTTTCTCACGGCACTGAAATTCAGTTTACTCAAATATGAAAGCTGCAAAGCCAAATACAAATTTCTGAGCTATTTTAAGTTACATTATTACACTGCACATTCAGCAAAATTTTTTGTTCTTTTAGAAGAAGTTCCAAGACTCTCTCCCAATATTTTTTGTCCTAAGATTTCAGTAGTTGTTTTTTGTTGTTTGGGTTGTTTTTTTTTTTTTAAACAGAATCCACAGCCAGACAAATTATTCTAGAAATGTAAGCCTCTGGCTCATTTAATTAAGGTTAGCTTTAAAATCTATGATCATTTAAAGGGTCAAGCAGTGTTAAATCACTTCACTGCCAAATGAACCAGCTCTACCCAACAAACGGGCTTTTCCAGAGTGGCTAGACTTGCTGGATGCCTGAAATCAGGAAAACAATCATTTGTTGACATGGGGAAAGATCCCCAAGAGGGAGGGAATTATGTGAACGAGATTAGGAAACGTACAGGTAGGTAGGTAGCATGTACAGACAAAAAATGGTGCCAAGTTCCAAAAGAGCTCTCATGCTGAAATACCTGGAGCACTCAAAAACGGCACCACAGGTAAGCGTTCAGCCAACACACGGTCCCCAAGCGCTACACACAAACAGCACACGAAGATCCACATAAAAATGACTGGGCGTTAAGCAGAAGTTCTCAGTTGCTTTCATTACCCGGAGAGAAAAATACAAGCATGCACCCGCCAGTACTTCTGCTTCATACACTGCTCTAGCCTACTTGGGGAAGAGGCACGTCACCCAAATTAAAACCCTGGACCACATCACAGGACGCTGCTGCTTGACAGTTTGGCACCAGAGTTGATGCCTGCTAATAATTAAACATTCAGACGATAGCAGCCACAGCACTGGGGCGGCTGATCCCACTCAGTGGCGGCGATCACGGCAGATGAAACATCACAAAAATTGCGCTAGTGCTGACACTGGGACAATTTTTACAACACGTACTATCTCAACTAATCTGCAAAGGGCCAGAGCAACCAACAGCCTTCCTCAAACATCGAGCGCACACTTGAAAGGGCTCAGCCTCGTCAGCACGCTACGTTGAACACCTGCGCTATTTCAAGCCTTTAAACAACTTGGTGGCTGAAATAACTAAGGACAGATACAAGTGCCTAGTTACAAAAACGGCCTCCTGTCAAAACGGGCAGTGCACCACTAACAGCTGTTCTCAAAAAGAGCCTTTTTCCACTTCAAGAAATTCAGGTTCGTAAGAGACCGTCTAAGCACCTTTGTTCACGCAAGCTGTAAAACAGTATAATACAGCTAAGAAACTAGCAGTTAGGAGACCGACCATCTCAGTTTTTACCCCCGCCCCAAACTCCGCTGAGTCCCCACGTGCTTCCGTTACCCACTGCACCTCCGCGCACCTACTCCCCCACCGCGCCTGGCCACTTCAGCCGTTTAGACGGTAGGTACTCTAGGAACTTGCAGAGCATCATCTCGTGTGTGTCTGGGCGTGCGTGTATGTATATAAACAAAACTCTGTGGTTTTAAGTCATTTTAAACAGACATTGCTTTGCTTCCCTTTGTTCATTAAAAAAAAAAAAGAGACCACTAAAATCACTAGTCTTTCTCCATTAATGATGCTTTTGCCTCAAAACCATCATCCGTGCTCACATCAACCAAATTTGACCTGGGCTTTCCCTACGAGGTGTTACAGCACTCCAGGCTGGCCCACCCCTTTAGGAAGCCTGCCCGAAGGAAACAGTTTAAAACATTAAGGAAGTGACACAACCGTGCAAGATTCCTTACACAAATTTGGTTATTCTTACAGGAAAGGCCAAAACTACCTTTCGTCTTGTGCAAAACTGAAATTGTACCAGCTGTCCTAACATCACTCCCCACTGTACTTTGGGCAGAGCTTCGATACCATGGCAACGGGTTAATAAATACCTACAGGCCAGATTAGATAAGGCCAAAGCCTTGTTAACTTGCCCCTTTCCAGCAGGAGTCTTTCCTGCCCCTCTGGCCTCAGGCTAGCTGCCCGAGAGCTGCGCTGAGGGGCACAGTGACGCCAGACCTTCACGATGTGTGTGGCATCACTTCCGATCATTCGGGAAACGCCACCTCTCGAGGCTGGCCTGAGCAGTCAGGAGGCATTAATAGCCCAAATACTTCACCTCCAGCGCCTCTGTTGGGAGGAAACAACTTCTTAAGTGTCTTCGAACCTGCTTTCACCATCACTAGAGTGCTCCAGAAAACACGCATGAGTGCAAATCCCAAGCACAGTGCTAGAAACACGTCAAAAAGGCATCACAACTTCTACTACAAGTGAAAAGAGATCACTAAGAAGCAAGATACTCCAGTTTAGAGAGCCCGATTTTTGTGTCCCCTCCACATTTCGACCACGCAGCTCAGGTCAGGGCAGCAGCGCACGCAGAAGCTCTTCAGGACTCCCAGGAGCGTCTCCGGACTCAGAATACAGACTACTCGGCAGCCAATACTCTTCTTTTTTTTTTTTTTTCCCTTTTCTTGTCAACATTTTATTTTTATTCATGAATGACTGCTCCGTCAGACAGACAGGTCTTCTCCTCTCCATACCAACATCACAGTCTTAAAAAGTAAATCTTTTACAAAGGTATCATCACCACAGCCCAGTTTTTTAAATATTCAATTTAGATGGTCTCCCTTTTACACAAGTAGGCGACGTTGCCCTTGCCAGAAATGTGTTTTGTTACAAGGAGAAACAGATGACACACAGGTATGCTTTCACAACCCTGTTTATTTAAATGCACATTTACAAGGCTTTGCTTCTCTGAACACAGCCGGGTACCAGGTGATGCCATCCTTGCTCAACATCAAGTCCCTTTTTTCAGTAGGCACTAACCTAAAATTTCTCTGAACTGCCTCGCAGCACCTTGCATTTCTGTAGCTGTCTACCTGACTGGGTTGTTTCTTGGGGTTCCCCCCCACACACATCTTCTACAGAATTACCCATCTGTGGAACCAACTTTCAATGTCACCCACACCCAGCCAAGGCTTCCAGAGAACTATTTTTTTTTTTTTTTACTTGGTTTTTGTAAGGGGAGAAATACAGCATTTTTTACTGTTACTTTGATAGACAGAATGGATAACACTGATCTCGGCTGATTTGCACTATCCTTCGTCAGCAGACTACAGAAAAAGGTTCTGTATCAGTCACTTCAGAAGGCACCCAAAAGGAATCAAGTACAAGAATTGTACCACTGCAGGTATGCCAAGGCCACTGGTTTGCTTTATCAGATCTCATTCAGACAGAACAACTACAGGCACGAAGTGCTCGGTACGCTCACGAAAAATCAAAGAGAGCTTAAAGAGAGTTCAGCTTTACACCAGCTCAGCGCTGAGCCAAGTAAGCGTGGCTCCCGTTCTGCTCCTCAATTCACTCTTCTGAACCCATACAAGAGCAGCTTTTCATCGATGCCCATCACGGTGAAGCACACTCACTACAGGGTATCACAGCCATGCAAACAATTATGAACTCAAATTTATTACATTCGTATGTCGAGGACTGCGATGACACTTGATCACCATTTTACTAAACGGTTTGTGTTTTACGTTACAATATGTGCATATAATAGACCCTCGATTGTTCCTCCTTTGCTGCAGTATAACTCTATTTATTTTTCACATAATGGGACATCCAAAGTCCAGAGAAATGTAAAGTAGTAAATTGCTTTTATAATACAATTAAAGTTCACATCTTCCCTTAAAAAAAAACCAAAAACAAAAAACCACACACATACCGAATGTCTCTCAATAAAACAGCTGCGGTTTTACCTTTCCCCACCCAATACCACATTCCTACATAGCATCAAAAAAGTCAAGCCCCCAAACACAAAATAACAGGTTTAAAAAAAAATACGTAGTAGAATCAAACAGTACACAAATTGCAAAGCTTCAATTACTTTCTTTTTAAACTCTGTAATAACTTCAAATTTTAAATAGTGAATTACTAACTTTCTCTTCTGAGGTCAGACAAAAATAAGTCCCAAGGCAGCTTATTTGCCATATTTAGGAGAGTCAAACCAGAGCAACGACAAACATCTGGCTACGATTCTTTCTGGAATTTTGACTATTCCTTCCCAGCCAGGGAAGAAAAAACACTGAGCTGACTAACACAGCATCTCCATTCCTTCAGCACAGTGCTTAATAGGATTCAGAAGCAGCCTGTCCTCCCACTTCCCACATATTTAAGCTGTTAATACTTTTATAGCACAGAGGGGAAAAAAGCCTTCATGAAAGGAAGCTCTAAGCAGGCGTAGGGAGAGCGAGGCAGAGGCAGGAGGGCAGCTCGCTGCCCCGTCCTGCTGGAGAGGCCGCGGTGCCGAAAGGCTGGCTCAGGGCTCGCTGCGGCCTTTCTGGAGAATCATTTCAGAGCACGTGTTTTGCAGTGCCCACAGCACGCTCTCCGCTGTTAACAGACGCATATTCCTTACCTATAAAGCTCTTATTGAGCATTTTTAAGCTGCATAACTTCTGCTTCAGCCCCAACGAAGTTCTTAGGGGCACTAATGCTACCGCAAGAAGTTAGTGATAAGCAGCATTTTTCAGTGTGCTCGAGCTGAAAACCCTCTCTCCAAACCACGGGAAGTCAGGAGGCACGCACAAGCTGTCAGATTGCTTCCTCCGCCGCCCCAAAAACCTCCCACAGTCCCAGCCTAGCTCCTGAGCTCAGGGCCCCGACCGCTGGCTGGAAACAAGGGGCATCTGAAGAGCTGCTGCTTTCGTAACACCTTTTCAACTACAGATGTCCGCAAACTGCACAGAAACCAGAATAACTAAATACAGTTATTCTATTCTAAACGTGCAGACGGAAAGTGATTTTGCAACTTTTCATAATGCAATTTGTAAATTTTAATAAACCGAGATAGAGTCATATAGGTGGCCAGCAAAGACAGTATCACCATTGGACAGAGTAATCATCAAGCAGCTGTTTTGAATTTTACTATAGAGTAAGCCACATAAATTTTGTCGAAATATAACACTACGTTTCACAGGGTACATCAGTAAACTCCAAAATAGACACGAGGAGTGAGAGGACAATACCTAATAAAAAAAATATAGGGGAGGCAAAAGCGTAATCTTATTTGAGTAGGCCATTCCCACCAACGGCAGTGGAGTGGAGCGGTGCCCTCCCAGGCTGCCCACCGGTGTCAGGAGGAGACGGACACATCACGCAGCGCCACAGGTACGTGGAACACGCTCCATCTTGCGCATATTTGGTAAGAAAACGAGAAATGATACAGCCACCTTCAAGAAACTGAGCCACGCACAAGGAAACTACAGGCCTGGTAGAAATACAGAAAATAGGAAAAACGCCAACAAAACAAAAAAGCATTTCCCCGAGGCCCAGCTTTACACTCCGAGGCACGAGAATGCTTGCACTAGGCCTGACCCACAGAGAAAGCCTTAAACAATACTTAGCTTCAGAGCACGGCGGGACCGCAGGACAAAACTGAAATTCCAGCACAAGTTAGCTGAAACGGAAGGCAAATTCAAACCAACGTAAAGCTAACTCACGCTACTAACATGTTTTATTGAGAAGCAAGTTACTTCATTACATTCAAAAACGAAAGAACAGACTTGCGCACTCAAAGCAACCCAACAAAGAACAGCATGAAAGAAAAAATTCTAGTTTAAGTTTTCCACTGAGTAGAGCAGGCACGCAGGCCCCCTTGGTTTTGCTAGCACTAAGAACTGTGCTATGATTTTATGATGGCTATTACAGTTCCACAGAATTCATTCTCCAATAGGTGAAAATACAGAAAAATTCAACTATACGTAACACGTAAGTATTTCTCACTCCCAAATTTTATTTTACGTCCAAGGAGAAGGAGAAGAGGAAGCAGACACAACTGAAGAGGTGCCAAGTGCTCCCCAAAAAGAGTTCGGCAAGCTTGAAGCACAATAATCTAAACTTCTTTTTCCAGGGCACTTCCTCATAGCATAATTCACGTAAGAATGCAAGCACACCTATTTCCCACACAAGGAACAACACACAGACCAAAGATTAAACATCACATTATGGTAGCAATGCCATTCAATGTCTTAAAAGAGAAAACTGGGTCAGAGAGGCAGCCTCTACAGGCCCCCAAAAAAAGGAATTGCATCGGAGCAAGCCGCTGGAAGACGTGGCAAGTCTGACTCCTTTCTGGTTGGCTAAACCTGCTATTTCACTTACCGGGATTTTAAGACAGCACCAGACTCTCACCCACCATCAGCACTGCTGCCCTTCCACCCATGCCGCGCAAGACGACCCTTTGTTCCCTCCAGCCCAGGCTGTACCCCACATCTCTGCCAGCCTGCACGTCTGTCCCTGTAACACACTCCTCTTCCAACTCCAGCACAAATCAGCGCAAAAGCTTTCAACAAGTATAAATCACAACTTCCTATACCCTAAATTCCTACGGCCTAAGCTGCAGCACGTTTCATTGTCTCCCGTAACCGGCACCAGACAAGTATAATTTCACCAAGTGGTCATTTTGGGAAATTAAATCTGGCCCAGGCCCTTCTACTCAACAGCCTGCTGTATTTTCTTGCTGATCAAAGGCCTCCAGGTTTAATCTCTTACGAAAATCGGGAAAGCTGGCAGAACTTCTACTGTAAAACCCTCCTTACTTTGAAGTGTGCCCATGGTCTGAATTAAAGTGAATTTTCCAATCATGCATCTAGTTGTCTGCAAAACCACTCATTTGGACAGACTTCGCTTGGAGGGAAGAGGACAGGTACTCTGTGACACGGCACATGCAAGACTTGAACTGACTAAACGAGCTGCCCGTGAAAATGGAAAAAGCCACAATCGTGAAAATAATTAATATTCCAGCCTTGCTTTGGATGGACGTGTTTCATTCTCTTTTCTGTTTTGGGAGGGAAAGGAGAAACCATAAACACAACATTTTCAGTTTTTTAAACTCTAGAAAATATTTGAGCATTTCTCCATCCCCTAACGCTCCCCAGATCCCCCGGAGAGGAGCTTTGCCTCAGTGTGCTTTATAGACTAGCTCCCTCTTACTGATCAACGAAATTCACAGTTAGAAAGAAAACCTTACAGTGCAGATGGTGAGAGCAGACAGAGACAGTGGATTTCAGAGAAAAGGCAGCGGATCGTAGCTATATCGAACTTTTAACATACCAGTCTAGATACGACAATAACACGAAGGAAAGACTGTCCTTTCCTATTTTGTTCTCATCCCATCCGTTATGCCACTTTGTCGGTCTCTTCTCTTGCTCTTTGGTGAGTTAAAACACCCAAGCGATGAGGGAGAGCTAGCAAAAGAGAGCACCCACCAGCACCGGCAAGGAGACACGCAAGCGTTTCAAGTGCATCTTGGAGAAAGGAGGGGATAACAAGGAAAAGACGTACAGATTAAATGGTTATTGCAGCTACTCTGCTTATCCCGTACGGTTAAAACTGCTGACAGGGCTCATTTTAGGCAGCTTCGCAAGCGAGGCGGTACAGAGCGCTCCTGCATCAGCCTCCCTACCACGCCGCACAGAAAAGTCCTGTCTCCAAAAGCTAAGCACTGTGCCCCCGGTCAGTCTCCTCCACCGACGCACCACCCTTCTCAGTAAAAAGTGATTTGCCATAGTTCTTAAAGACAGAAAGGAAAATTATTTGAAGAGGGGGAAAAAAAAAAATGCCTTTGGCCGTAAGCTATGCCTCCAGCAGAAGGCAGCGCCAACAGCACTGTGAGACAGGCTTCACTGTCTACTACACTGAAAAATCATCGCTGACCCGAATCAACAGACACAAACCCCATGAAGCAGGTAATGAAGACAACACCCCCTTTCGTTTCCACACACAGTGAAAAAAATTGCAAAAGCTAAGAAGAATGGGCAAGCAGCACTGCAATCACAGCCTCCATCCCACCAGGACAGCTGCTTAATCACCAGTTTCTCTCATCGTTTTTTTAAAAAAACACTTGCGCCAGCCCACACCACCTACTCAGCCAATGTGACAGACCTTTCCTCATTCTTCAATCCCCAAGTGAAAAATTTCAATTTTCCACCACAAACAGCAGTCAGCATTTGCTGCTACCCACCAGACCACCCAACAAATTAGGAGGCAGAGGGCTACAATTTAATACCCCATCCCTGTTTGCTATCATTTGCTACCTCATTTAGACAAAAACGAAAGGCAATATAGGCAATGTATTAGTAGGACTAATACAAACACAGCTACAGCTGCTGACTGCGGACCTTTTTGTGCTCGATGCTCTACAGATGAACAAAGGATGACCCCTTCTCCTCACCATAAGGCAAAAGTTTCTAACTTGTTCAGTTCCCATTGACCTCATGAAGAGGAATAGTACGATATGAACTACAGCTTCAGCACGCTAGTTGCCCAGATTCAGGTGTTTCTGTGGCTGTCATAACCAGAGAGAGCTTTCTGGGTAAAAAGAGAAAACTGACACAGTTCCTAATTATGGGAAACCTCTCCTTGTGATGGGGAAAAACAGCAACAACTACAACAACAAAGGTACTGCATTGTGGCCCAGTGTGTGATCGGCACAACAAAGGTGTGAAATGAGGCGGCCCTGGGTGGGACGAGTTTTAGCTGTTTGGTTGAACAGTACCATCCTAGAGATCGTACGGCTCGCCTGCAGGAGGTGGCCCACTAAGGGAAATGAAGGAATCGGAGGTGAATAGAAACTACATTATTGTCAGACAGGTGACACCAGAGCATGACTCACGGCAGTCAAAAAAAATAGCGAGAGTGAAGGGATTTATGGTTTTTACATGGGAAGCTTGATGTTGACAAATAAGTATCACATCCGAGTTTCATCAAGCTAAAGTTGACTTTATTTAGAGCCAAGAGAACTGAGCCACAGCTGAATTTGTGTTCGGTGGAAAGACTAACAATGAAGTGCTGTTGGAAGACAAGGACGGAGCTAAACCAGACCTGCAACGGAAGCCAGACAGCAATGAAGATAACTGGAAGGATTTACAGTCAAGACTGTTTCAGCAGGCGAAGGAGAACCAGGTCAAGAGTTTCAAAAAACAAGGTACTGTGAAAGTAGGGAACTGCACCGAGCCCAGGTGAGAACCGAGGGGAACCAAGGCAGGGTGCTCTGAGGCTGGAGAACAGCAGAGGAGCTAGCTCAGAGCTCTGGGACGGGACCGCAGGGGCACCCGAGCATCAGCAACTGTGAAGGTGAAAAGGGATTCTGAGGTTGTCAGAGACGAGCGTAGTCAAAGGATTTCCCTTCAGCAGCAGACCAAAGACAAGAAAGCAGGCTTTGACTGTGTCAGAAAGAGCCAGCTAAGAGCTGTCAAGTACGATGAAGTGGGTAAGGTTACTAGGGAAAGCGGAAGATTTGCATGAGAAGAGCGAAGTTGGTGCAAATACTTCAAGGAAGAGAAGGAAAGCACCTACGCTAACATACAGGAGATTTCTCGTCATTGACGTCATGTCATAAAGCAGGAACTAGGAGTTATAAATTCTTTCTTGATTTTAACAGCTTACAGTAGACTTGCAGCGGTGTTCAAAATTACAGGGTTGGGGGTGTTGCTTGGGTTCGGGTTTTTTGTTTTTTCTTCTTTTTAACACCAAAACACAAAGCACCAATATCTACACCAAGTTGAAAAGAAAAAAAAAAAAATCACACTTCAAAAGAACCAGCCAGATTTTTTTTTAAACTATTTTAACAATTTACAAAAAAAAAAAGATGTTTTTGTGTTCTATGCAGTGAATGAGGGATGGACGGGTTTGCTGTAGCCTCTGTGTACTCAGGCAGAAGGATACAGACACAGCCTCACACTTAGCCACAACAACAACAAAACATCAGACTACATGTTTGAGAGCTGAACAGCTGGACAGCAGTCTGTAGAAGACATCTCCAAAAGCCACTGTTTCTTCAGAGCTTCACAGACATCTTTTTCACTCTATTTGGAAAAACCTTTTTACGCCTATGCAACAAACCAAGGCTACGAGTGCTAATTACATAGACAATTTAATGCTAATGGAGAATATCTGACAGCCAAGCGGCGAGGTTCAACCCCAGCCAGCAGCTCAGCCCCACACAGCCGCTCGCTCACTGCCCCCTAAGCAGGATGGGGGAGAGAAGAGGAACGGTAACAGTGAGAAAGCTCGTGGGTTGAGGTAAAGGCGGTTCAGTAGGTAAAGCAAAAGCCGCGCGCTCAAGCAAAGCAAAACAAGGCATTGGCTCACCGCTTCCCGCAGGCAGGCAGGCACTCAGCCACCCCAAGGGACGCAGGGCTCCATTACGCGTAACGGCGACTCGGGCAGACAAACCACTGCCACCACTGCGAACGTGTTCCCCCCTTCCTTCTTCCTCCCCCACAGCTTTCTATGCTGGCACGACACCATACGGTACAGGGTATCCCTGGGGTCAGCTGGGGTCGGCTGTTCCGGCTGGGTCCCATCCCAGCTCCTCGTGCACCCCCAGCCCATTCGCTGCTGGGGTGGGGTGAGAGGCAGAAAAGGCTTTCGCTCTGTGCACGGACCGCTCGGCAGCAGCAAAAACAGCCCTGCGTTATCAGTGCTGTTTCCAGCACAAATCCAGAACACAGCCCCATACCAGCTACCGCGAAGAAAATGAACTTGACTCTCTCGGCCAGAACCAGCACACTGAGTCTCTTCACCAGAACAGAGCTGTTCTCTAAGGACACATCTTTAGACAAGCTAAAGTTAAAAGTCTGAGGTTAATGCTGAGAATGAAGCAAGAATTTGAAGAAGAAAAATTTTTTATTTTAATAACAGAACCGCCCCAACTTGAGCATGGTTTGTACTCAAGGCAGATTTCCCCAACTGCTAAGCAAGCATACTTTTAAATACAAATTTTCAGAAACGTTGCCACCCCTCTGGTGCCTCCCTCCTGAAGCGTGACAACAAGTGAAAACTTTCAAATAGGAGCAAGTTGACTTGAAGAGGATACAAACCATTAAAATAATCAATAAAAAGTAGTAACTAAAAAAAAAAAAAAGCTCTTCTGCTCTCCCAACCGCCAAAGCTGCATGAGGCTCAGGAAGCAAGAGCGGTTTGGCAGAAGATTGCTGGTGTTCCCCTAAAGCAAGTAACAGTTAAAGCTTCTTGTTACGGTACGTGCTTGTGTTTAAAGTCTGTTAAAAACACAAAACATCTGTTACACTTTAAAAGACTTTAAAAAACAAGACGTGCTACTCATCTAACTACTTGTAAGTAGGTAAAATTCCTCAGGAATCCTTATTAAGATACTGCCTCAAAACGTCCCAGCTCTGTACAGCAGCACCTTCTGTGAGCTTTACATTACCAGAGGCTAAGTGTACTCGAAATCAGGTTTAAACCTCTCTTACCTCAATGTCAAGTACCTCCACCGTGTTGTCCAACATCTTTATTTTGACCGGTAGGTCCCGCTCGTGCGTTTTGGCAGGCGATGATGCCATTGCAGTAGAGAGGTTCTGCCCTGGCTCCAAGGTACTCACTCCCGTGGTCTTCTGGACACCCAAGCGAGAGCCGGCAGTCTGCAGGACTCTGTATGTTCCTTCTATTTCTCCCATCGTTCAACAGTGAGCAGAGTCTAGAGAAACCCAGAACAAAATAGAGGATTACAGCCTGAAAGAGTTTTCCATCAATACACCGTATGAAAGAAAATACTACCCACTGAAGCACAATCACACACATAAAGAGCCTTTATTTAATGCTCTTCAGCCCGCTATCAAAACCAGGAAAGAAGTGGATGAAACTCTGCTCAAAAATCCAGCTGCCAGGAAGAAAAATAAGTGGCAAAAAGAGTAACTATTCTGAAACACGATAAGGAAATAGGATACTCAAACTTGTGCCCTCCACCCTCCTTAAACGCTGCCATTTTAACTTCCAATTAATTTTTCTGCCAATTTAGCGCCCTAAACCAGGTCACCACAAGCAGCATGAGCACTACTGGCAGCACAAGAAAAGCTGCAGGCAGGGAAGGGTAAGGCGGGACTCCGCACCTAGCCGTCCAGTTGACTTTGCCACGTCGGACCGCACCCCGAGATAACAGAAACAATCCACTTTCTTCGTCCCCCAAAATGATGACTCACGCAAAACCGTAACTACTCCAACCAACCGGCAGCTCAGAGCCTTCGCAGCACAGACTTCTGCCACAGATAACATATCTTCGCTTTATTAGCGAACCCACGATGTACCCAGATTAAGTCAGGGGGCAAAAAAACCTCAGTTACAGGAATCCACACTAGTTCAAGCACGCCGACTCGCACGCTGTGATCCTTACTTTCACGATTTCCTGGCAGTTGTTGCAGCGTGGATGTTTAATTTGACATGGGGGAAAAAAAACCCGCGTGCCTCCCCCACAGCACAGGCGCAGCGGCAATATTTGCATGGGGACTGCAGCAGGGTCTATGGGAACGCAAGGCACGTGTGCTCAGGATGCCGCGAGCCCAGCAAAGCCACTGCCCCACACTCGCTGCTGGCACGAAGTATTTGGCAACAACATGCAAGGCATCCAGAAACACACACGGAAACCCAAAGGCTCCTCGGTGCTTTTGGTTGCATTTCCCACATACCACGCTACGTCTGAACAATCAAAAGTATGTGGACACTGATGCTGAGACAGCCTTCACGTGGCCACCACACTACAAAAAATTCAACAAAGTGTGAGATTATTGTTTCATAATGAATGTGTTTTGTCTAGAAAGGAGAGAGGCAGATCGTGAAAACATTCCTTTGTCCCTCTGCGCTTTGAGTAGGTAGGCAGCCCGCTTTGCGCAGTTAGGTGGAGCCAGCCTCGCATGTCGTTAAAAACTAGTGGGGGGTTTTAGGTTTCAACCCTTGCATGCCTTGAAATTGGTCAAACATCCTCCTGGCTTGCAGACCAGTGGGTTTCAAGGTTACTTTTTTTTTTTCTTTTCATACCTGCAGACCCCCGTACAGATAAACTTCTCAAAGGAGAGGAGACAGAGGCCTTGTACTGAATGATGCCTACCGCAAGGCTTGCTTGACTCGGGAGTCCCTCAGAGCCCTCATGAGTGCTGCAGAGCCCTGCCCCAGCAGCACGGCTGCAGACCACCGCGGAGACATCTCCAGCCTCCCAGCTGATGACACGTGCTACCAGAAAACACGAGAAGGACGATCCCAACCTTAAAAAGTGTGCGTGCGCTGCCCAGTGCCCGACTTGCCAGTTTCAGGAGACAAACTAGCAGAGAACGTCTTTCTCAGACTGTTTTGTGCGTATCCTTTCACTGAACATCCCAGTTTGCGTGGCCACGCAGCCAAAGAAAAAATCTTTTAGGTCACAAATTTTAAAACCACCACAACGGCAAAAATCAGCAGAGACAGGCGCCCAAGTTACACCTCTAACTGCTAATCTGAAAAGAAACCACAGCTCAGTGTCATCTTTATCCCCTCAATACCCTGTCCCTTACAACTTAACTGTATGGCTAAGATTTTCCTACGGCCATTCAGAAGCTTACAAGCAACTGAAGTTGCCCAGAATCAGTTACGCTGCTCACGAGGGTACTTATCAGACAGCCACTCTTAAAATTAGCACTCTGTGAACACGTTCATCCCGTTCTGAACAGACAGCTGCTAGAAGGAACAGACACTGCAGTTACTCAAAAGGAAAAAGACGTGAGCGGTGACAGCCGAGGCAGCACACGGAGTGGCCCCGCAGCAGAGAGGCTTCGGCAGCCTCCCCTCCAGCTGAAGCCCACCGGTTCCCGAAGGCAAGGCGGGCAGGCCACCCAGCCGCGGACTAAACAACGAGCTCCGTGGTATTCTTGCTAGCTTTAGTTACCAGCCAGGAGAGACCAAAGTCATGTCAAACAGAAACCACAGATGTCAAAGTCCTTCCTCACAGCTGTTAACAGGAAAAGTGAACACAGTGGGGCTTGGCCTCAAGTCTTGCCAATGACACATTCCCAAAAATATTTACCGTTAGACTAGTCCCCAGCCAGCACATACTCAGATTGTTGAGGTCTAACACACACCTAGGCAGAAAACACAACCCGCCGAAGCAAGCCACGCTTCCCTAGAAAAGCAGTGCCCTGCCTGCCGCGTGGCAGTTGCGAGCATCTCCCCACGCCACATCCAGTTCCCTCCCGGCGCAGGCTACTAGTGCTGTTACAATTACTAAAAATCCCCAAATAGCCCTCCAACTGCCTCAAAAAGCAAAGGTGTGGGGAGTATTAACCAAGCCAAGCACCACTTCCAGTTTCACCACCAATTCTAGTTCTGTACCATGTTTTATAGGCGCTTACTACATAGGACATTTCTTAATGAAAACCATCGTGCTAAGATTTAGGAAGCGTTTCAGCTAAAGGGGCTGTATAAACGTGAGGCAGAAGAAAATGAAACAACGAAGCCTGAGACAAGCTGCAAGCCCTGGAAAGAGTGAGGGGTTCTACGGGCAGAGCAGAGAAAGTGTCCAACAGCACTGAGAGCCTCCCACCCCAGGCGAGCCACGACAAGGTCTCATTTACCTCCCCACCAACGCAAAACTAAAATGCAATGTTACCACAATATTAGCGGTTCTAAGAAAAAAAATCTTGTATTCACCCGCCCTGAACCTCTTTGCATTAAGTGCTTATCCTGATTATTTCCTATAAACACAGACCAGGCATCGAAGCTAAATCAGGTCCCTGAAGCACAGTGACAGAACAACTGTTGCTCTCAGCCCCAAGTGAGTCTGAAACAGCAGCTGGGAACAAAACTTACAAAATTCAGGTTGCTATGTACTTTTTGTTGCCTTTTTGGAATAGCTTCAAAGTCGTAATGAATTTTATCTTCTACTTCGATGGAATAAACTTATTTTTCAGAAGCGAGACAGCGTTTTTCAGCAAGCAGCAGATCTGGAAAGGCAGCTTGCACCTGAGCATATGCCCGCACAAGATACCAAGGACTTTCAGAGGAACTCCTCC
Source organism: Steatornis caripensis (assembly GCA_013398225.1). Taxonomy (NCBI): domain Eukaryota; kingdom Metazoa; phylum Chordata; class Aves; order Caprimulgiformes; family Steatornithidae; genus Steatornis; species Steatornis caripensis. The sequence goes on from VZSC01010190.1 coordinate 77,365, forward strand.
AAGCACGGCGACTTCTGGTCAACGATGAAGTCGCCACAAGAGCTCCATCCCTCACCTATGCAGAAGGCCGCTCTGAAGCAATGGCACCTTCCCAGCTCCCCGGCACGAGCAGGGGTGTCCCTGCCTCCCGCAGGAAGGGGTCCCCACACCTATACCTGGAGGGACGCCTCTCTCCCCCTGAAGCCCGGACCCCTCCTTCCCGTTTTGAACACCGCCTGTGAAAAGTGTCTCACAGCAATCCCCGGCCCCGGTGCACTGTGGCAGCTGGCACACAGAATCCCAGAACCCCAGCAGTGCAGGTGCTGGCAGGGCCCCCTGGAGCCCCCCCAAAGCAGGTGCCCCCAGCGCAGGGGGCACAGGGACGTGTCCAGGCGGGGTTCAATCTCTCCGCACAAGGAGACTCCACAGCCTCCCTGGGCAGCCTGGGCCGGGGCTCGGGCACCCTCATGCCAAACAAGTTCTCCCTCACGCTCAGGGGGAACTGCC
>VZSC01010190.1:84251-113720 GCA_013398225.1 Steatornis caripensis
CCCCCCCCCCCCCCCCCGCCCCATAATAGCGGGATAGTCAGAAATCTTCCCATCCCCCTTTTTTTATTTTTAAATCTCACTGACCTCCACCTAATTTCCCTACCCGTAAAACAACGCTAGTATTTGTTACCTCAGAGGAGCCGCACAAGCATTCGATCCAGTCACAACTTGTATGATGCTTCAAAGATCCATACTGAAAACTTCCGTAAGCGTTTGGGGGGGGACTGACGACACCAAACCAAACAGAAACCACCACTCCTCCAAAACCTGAAATTCTAACCAGAAAAAAAATCACCTCTTTTTCACATACCGATAAAATTTAGTCGACACGACGACACGAAAGCCCGATGAGTAAGAATGTATGTTTAAAAAAAAAAAGTATGTTAAAGGAGTCTTATTTCATAGACAGGATACTTTGGAACAAAAAGAAAAACTAAGGCTCGACAAAGACTAATCACAGGTAAGCGTGGCAATTATTTTACTCCCAAATAAATCTGGCTTGAGGTTTTCAGTAACGCCGACTAACTGTGCCACCTTAAATTACTTCCAAAACTGAGGCAGCCAAATGGGAGAGCGCTAGCAGAACGCGAACTCTTAGATTCTGCCCCCAAAACCAAAGAAACTGTTCCAGCTGTTTGTGCCGGGGAACAGAGTCCGGAACTCCCCACTGCTGCCAAAAGGCAGAAGCCGCGCACAGCCCGGGGCTGCGTACAGCTCTTGGACACACGTGCTGCCGTTCCCGCGGCGCTGGGTTTCTGTATTTCCAAGGAGATAAAGCAGGCAGCCTGCGCCTACTTGCTGGCCACGAAAGGAAGATTAAAGTCAGTTTTCTTATTCTGTGTGCAAACTTCCCAAAGCCAGCGCTAGTCAGCAAGCTGACTGCTTCGCTGAAATACCAGCAGAGAGCGAAACCGCACGTTCTCTTCAGGGGAGAAAGGACCAAGCTCGGAGCAAGCACCACTGCAGGAACAGCTTGACCTAGGTTTCAGGCTCTCCCTTATGGAAAAGCTTCTTAAAAGTGAAAACGGATCAAAAACATCGCAACAATGGGGGAATTGCAAATTACGAAGCACAGGAGTGGGCATGTTCTGAACACAGCTTTTTACTGTCCGTGCCTTTCCCTTTTTCTAATAAATATGCTGTTGAAGCAGCACAGTATCTGTTTTAATGAGTGTTTTGCATTAGCTCCCAGGGTGTGTTTAGGTACTCATTCCATACAATACGCCGAGTTATCTTACACAACTTGGGAGCTCCTCTGTTTCCTACGTGGGAATTTTCCCATGAATTTTTGGCTTCTGCTTATAAAAATGAGGCAATTCCTTTTCTTTGCCCCACCAGCCTCAGTTTGTTTCTCAACCAAGAACAGGAGGCCAGCCAGCCCAAGGCACTTCAAGCACGACAGCTCAACCCAGCGAAGTTGCTAATGGCTGGCGTGGCTCATAACTCAAACCTGTCTGACCTTTTGCCATACCTTCCTTGATATGACTTACATGGTTGAGCAGAAATTTGTATCCGGCAACATGGGCCCCTCTTGCAAGGCAGCCGCACCTTCACTCTGGTGTGCCAAGCACCGGTTACGCCACCAGAGGAGCCACGTGCAAAGCTAGGGAACCAAGGGGGGCTGCGACTAGAGCGTCAACAATTAGCTGCGTTGGTCCTACAAAACCATTTATATTGGGTTTCACACAAAGTGAGCAGGGGTAAGCCCCAGGCTTGGCAGAGTTTGCAGCTCTCCTCATTCTTTTCCTGTCAAGGAGCTCAGGCTTTCCCACAGCAAGCAAAGCTCCGTGGGACCTGTCTCCTACAACCGCGTCGGCTGTCTGCAGGGCCGCCTCTGCTCTAGCCAGAGGTAGTTTCCGAAAAGCACGTTGCTCTCAGAGACAGCCGGACACCTCCTCTGTCTTGCTAGATTTACAGGCTCTCATTGCTGTGGGTGGAAGCGAGCTTCATTTGTCTACTGCTTTTCAAGCACCGAAACTAAGCTTTCAAACATGCAGCTACACCAGAAGCCGTTGCCTTGCTAAACAATGTAGAAACTCCCCAACACACCTGAAACCTCGACACACCCTTACGTGGCTACAAGCCAGACGCAGGCAACCCTATCATGTCTGGGCTGCACCGTCAACAAAGCTGGCCACCAAACCACCCCTTAGACAAACTTTTTCTTCCTCTGCCTACTCCCTCCATTCTGGACTTGACCCAGAATTACAGCAAACCTGACTTGACTGCACCTGCTTGACAACAGGCTGATTTCAGCATCATTCACATCTTCACAGAAAAGGACCCAGGAGCAGATAACAGCCCCCTCCTGTCTTTGGACGATGAAAAGGTTCCTTAGAGTATGGTGCTCCGTCACAGCCTGCCTGCGTGCTGTGGCAGCAGGGTGCCACGCCGAAGAAAGCTAGCCCCGTGGGATGCAGCTACACCACCAGCGGCTGCTCTAGCACAGGGAAGATGATGCCTGCCATGCTGGCACACCGGGCTGCATGGCCAGCCTTCAGCCTCCTGGGCTGCCCCAGTGCATAGGCTGTACCGCAGCGCAGAGCCACGATCAGGCACCTCCAGGAAGAGGGGACAGATATGGTGGGAACAGGGCTCTAAGACAACAAGTTGCTGGCAGAACTGTTCATTCTAACTCTGCTAAGAGGTGCGCTCTGGAATTGTTGGCTGTGGGGCAGGCTCTACAGGAAGCTGAATTACAAAGTGGTTTAGTCACCCAAATGAAACCTTGCTTTCCGCTGCGGGAATCTTGTACGAGTTTCTTTCTGGCTTTCTCTATCTGTCAGCAGGAGGCCAGTGCTAAGCTCTTTGTGCACTATTCCAGACACAAAGGTTGGGGAAACAGCAACTATGGAGATCACAGAATTTCGTGGAGCTCTTTGTACTGAATTCCAGTACAATGTCTTCCCGAGTGACGGTTTCAATTCTTCCCAAAGCCTTTATGGATTATATTCTTGCACATTCCCCAGACTGTCAGCAATTAACAACCTGGTTTGCCCTCTAGTTCAGATACTTCCATAAAGTGTGCAGCATTTCAGGATCTACTACTAAATGTCCAGAAAAATACAGAAAAAATTACATTTCTCAGTTTTCTTTACACAGAGGTCAAGAAACAGGAGTTAGCAGATATTTTGTTCACTTTTTTTTTTTTAAACCACTAAATCTGTGAAACAGGCTAGCAAAATCCTGATGGAAATCTTCCCTCAAGGCACAGAAGCAAGCTAAACCAGCAAGAAAGCCATGGAGTAGTCAGTGACACGGACGCATGAGGCGTGCCCAGCCACGTCCATGCCAGGCGCTCAGAAAGACCCACGTGAATCTGGTCAGCCACTTGATAAAGAGGACTCTGTGTGCTGCCAGATAGTTACCTGAAAACAAGACACTTGTCCGCACTCATGCTGTCTACTCAGATACAAACAACAGAGGACTCAACTGACGTCAAAGTTACAATTCACACAATTCAAAGTCCGAACTTCATTTCTTTCAGAGTCTTGTGACAATATCCTACTCGTTTCCATTAGAAGGTAATACAAAAAGGTCCATCCCTTTTTCCATTAGACCTCTTGATCCTATTGCCCAGGACAGTAAGCTTCAAGCGCATTGTTAAGAGAAGGGCTGAATATAGTCCCTTTTGGTAGAATTTGTTGATGAAGTGCCAAACGTTCTTTTCTTGTAGCATCACACGGCAGCTTCCTCAGCCACTCACTCTGAGGTCATTACAGTGTTTATGGAGAGAAGAGAGGGAGGTATGACTAATTCATCCGCAGGTGTCAACTAAATGGAAAGCCCAGGAGCAAGTGGTGTAAGTTTGCTCTCCAGCCCAGCCACCCTAATATTCAGAACGCCCCAAGACAGGCACACAAGAGGCTCTAACTGATCGCCTTCCTCATTCCTTGCTGAAGGGCCAAGGCAGCCAGGGAATAAGCTCCAACTGACTCTCTTCAGAAAAGGGAACGCTTCCGTAGACAACCCGCTGTCATTCTAGGACAAGTGGAACCTACAAGAATGTTACCCCAAAGGTGTGGATGAAATACCAGAAAAACGCTGGAAATTTGCGGGATACCAAGTGGAAGAAGCAAAGAAAGGGCAGGAGCCTAAAGGCAGGAGAGAAAAACCCACTGACTAGCACAGAGATGATCAGAAGAAAATCAATCCTAAGTGTGTTGAAGAACGGTACGAGGGGGCGAAAGGGACTGCAAAAGAAATAGTCATAGAAATGCAGGCATAAATTGGACGAAAAATGCATTCAGAGAAAAAGGTTAAGAAAGATACACAGTTATACAGAAAACCTGCATGCATACATAGTCTGCTGTATTATACACTGCAAGTAAAACCATACAAGCTTATCTGCATAGCCATATACTGGCGATGCACTGCAATTCCTCCAAAATAATGTGATAACTCGCGTTTATTAAGCAGATTTAAAGTAAAGTAAAACTTGTTCCAGCATGTGAGCACGTAAGTAACATGCTGCCTAAAAAAATGCATTAGTGTAACATTCTTCCTAGCACTGCAAAAACAATGTGCCAAGGACATTTTCAATACGGATAGTTTGGTTTATCGTGATTTTAATAGTACTTATACTAAAATACCCTGTAATCCTTTTTTTGTTCAGTTGGTTTTTTGGTGGTTTTATTTGCGATCCCAGTCTTCCTCTTTCTTCCTATATACGAGTGTATAATAAAAAGCTTTGAGAAGACTGCTGGCACTAATCTGCACATTCCTGAATAGAAAGCTTACAATATGTTTGCCCAGTTTGTGAGGTGTTTCACACATCACTTCTGACATGCTGTTTCAGTCCCCATCCACAATTACCATTCTTTTTGTTTATGTGCACAGAGCTAACACATCTGGAAGATTTTTTTAACAGTAAGTTTTCCAGTAATTATTTAATTGTGCGACTCCTAGTGCAATTCTTTTCCAGCATTCGCTTCCAGCACTGGATTTCCACAAAAGTAGTCTTCTATGATTCTACACCTGACAGAAAGGACGCCGTTCTGAAAAAAGAATACAATCAGTACATACAAAAAGTCTTCATTCAAAAGGTAGGTCTGACACATTCAGGATGCTTCCTTGCCTCTTCTCTCACTGTAGCCTAAAGATGAATCTTCCTTTAATGTACCAGTTCCACACTAAATACTTCAGATAAATGAAACATAAATATCGTTTAAAACCGCATACGAAGAAGGGTCACAACATACACGTGTTCCTCCCCTGTGGTGCGGTCTGGCTGCAGAATGCGTGCCCCTCAGCAATGCAAAGCAATCCAATACAGCAACCCAAAGCGAGCTGTCCAGACCAGGGCACGTGCAAAAGCGACACATTCCCAACGTAAAGTACTGCTGCAAAATCCGCCAGCATTAACAGTTAGCTCAAGGATCCACAACCAAGGACACAGCCCGGTGCTCTTAATCTGTAACAGCCATAGGAGGTGCTGAAGTCTTTTCACAGGAAAACGAGCCCTAAATTCTTCTGAAATATCTAGAAGAAAGATCAAACACCCTTTCACTCTCTCCAGAGACGAAGCTCAGTTCACTGGAGAAAACAATGACCCTTAGCACTTAAAGCACCACCTAACAACAAGTAGCTTCGTTCTGTGCTAACATATTAATTAAGGGAGGTGCGAGTTTGGCGAGAGCTGCTGCAAAGGCAAGATCCCATAGGTAAGGCTTTGGCAGCTCTGGGAACAGCCACGGGGAAATGCACTGTACCAATACACCTGCAGCACACAATACTTAATGACCGTATTTTATGCAGGTTCATCAGTGTGTTTTCTTTCAACCACATCAGCATTTCTCCTTTATATTTAAAACATATCACCATAAACAAATCAGTATTGCCAGGGTTGATTATAACAAAGAATTGTAACAAAACAACAACAAAAAAAAAGAGTATTTTAGCATTTTTTATTACAGTTTTGGCTAACGGCAGTACATAAAACCAGAATATAACAGATTTTTGTACCAAGAGGAAGTAATTTTTGCTACCAACTATAAAGCTCTGCAAATTCAGAAGTATTTGACTCCCAAAGTAAAACCTGTTACAATGCCGTAACAGACAAAAAATGGTGGCCAGGTCAGCAAGCCACCAAACAACATCCACCTTTCGACTCCAAGTCTTTCTTCTGCCAGTAGTTGAGTTTGTCTGAAACAGCATCTGAGAATGGTAGTCTCACTGTTCACGTCTTACCACGACACCATCGAGTGCAAGACCATCACAAGAAAAGCGAAGGGGAACTAGACCTTCGGAGACATCAGGCACACTATGAATGACTGCCCCAATGACTTGGGAAGAAGCAGCAATTAGCTGTCTCAAAGTATTTCAGTTAAAATGGCAAGTACCGTAAACTTGCTTTTTCCTATTAAAAAAACAAAACCCCAAACAAACCATATACGAAAGTATTTCTCCTGCTACAATCTGTAGATCAAAAATTATTTGCCTAAGAATCAAACACAATACTGTATCCTGATCAAATATTTTACTACATGATATTTCAAAGAACAAGACATTGCCTAATACTTTATCCTGATCAAATATTTTACTACATGATATTTCAAAGAACAAGACATTGCCTAGAATAATTCCACAGGTAGGGACCAAACAGCACTAAATGCGCGGACAATCTACTGTTGCTCCCACGTTAGAAAATACAGGAAAAAAACCCCTATCAAACCAACATACACCGAGAGAGTTACACGTACAACCAGTCCCCCTCTGCATACATTTTAGATTTCACAGTTTTTCTTCAAGTATGGGTTCACAGCACTACTGCAGCTTACCATACCCTACCAAGCTTATAGGAGAAAACATGACCGTCCCCGAGTCGCTCTCTTTGGCAAAGCGGACAGCGTCTTACGCATGCTGTGTTCAAAACATTTGAAGGAGAGATAGCAGACAAATAGCTTAAAAGTAGACAAATGCTGCCTTGTCAGAAAAAAAACAACCCAGTTTTGTGGCAACTGAAGAACAGCATGGGACTTCGCACAGTATTCCATGACTTAAGCTTGTAGAAAGTTCTTTTGGCAAATTTATGACAACTGATTCACAAAAACATATCAAAAGATTTAGAAATAAATAAGGCGGTGCGGAGTGTTTTGTGACAATACTGCCACGCTACTTCATTTCTACACGTTCTCTCGAAGCACGACAAGAACATAGAAGCGCATGTTTCTCCACCTACGTTTTACATGTAAGTATTTGACAAAACGGGACCTAACACTTCTGTGCATCTCCGCATACAGAAAGGTTCTCATTTTCACTGTTGTCAAGGTTAGGGAAGATCAGATGAGTTGTGCAGAACTCTGACAGTAATTGCTTTGGAGAAGAAAACTGGAGCAAAGATCCAAATATAAAACATTATTCAGCAACAGTAGTTTCAGGCAGGTAAAAACGTCAGTTGCTTAGCAGGTTTATATTTTATCTAGCCACTTCAGTACCACTGGGATACACATTAGCTGTAGAAATCCTATTCATTTTTTCAAAGAAACATTAAAAAAAACCTCTAAGTCACAGCTGCACCTGAGCTCAAAAAAGTTGCAATACTCTCTGTGTATTAGCTGCTGAGATAACAACGTTTTGTAACAGATCAGATTAGGAGAGCTGATTGCTGGCTTTATCAGAAGTAGCAGAAAAACCAACCGCCACGTATTACTGCTCACCCTATCGGCTACCACCCACGCAGCTGTACGCTATCGCTGTTATTACGTACTGCAAGTACAATACCAGACATGATATGTAGAAGTCCAGCCAAGCTAAAAACCAGTCTCCTTTACTATCAGTGCTAAGGAAAGTGACCTTGGCCTAAAAATAAAAAAAAAAAGCAGTCACTTCCGAAGTAATACTGCTAACTCCATCTTGGAGCAAGACCTTAAAATACAGTTTGCATTGATCCTGTCAGGCACAGATCACTTGAAAAAGAGAGAAGTGTGCTAGTATATATATCTTAGACTACAATTAGCAGTTTGCAATGCCCTAAAAATCGTATGAAAATACTCACTAGGAATTATACAATTTCTTATGCATTTGGATATAGGAAACACCCACGCATAAAAAACTACTCTTTGGGGGTTTTACCTCATTTAACAGTGTCAGCATTATTCAAGTTTATTTGGGTGTGATAATGGCAGAAAATAGCAGTACTGATTTGTGCTAGCCTACAAGAAACTCTTAAAAACTATCTGCAATAGAGTAAGAGAGTTTAGGCAAACAACAAAGAATATACGTCCCTCAAGGTTAAATCTGAAGGAAATAGCGCCTCTCATATAAAATACAGCGTGCCTCTTAAAGAGGCATTTCGTCTTATTTCTTTTGTTAAGACACAAGGCATGCTTGAATTCTAATTTGATTACTTGCAGAGGCCAAGGAAATCATCGGCACTGAGCAGAGACAGAAAAAGGGCTGATGGTCTCACAGACAGACACCTCTAAACACTGCAAAAAATCTAAAATTAACTTTGCAGGGATCCCTAGTGAGGTGACTGTTACGTGCAGCTGAACTAGGTATCGCTGACAGCTGCTTATTTCTAAATGGAATACGGAGTTAAAAGCAGGGAGCTAATAAGCCATATAAAAAAGAAATACTATCTAACGCCCTATCAGGCTAGAAAAGTTTCAATGTCTATTTTGTATCCCTAATATAATGGGAAACTGAAAATACGCTCAATATAAGAATTACTAAACAAAACCAAAGTCAAACGTGTATAATGTATAAAATACCAACTGACTACATGTTATGAAATACGTATCACAAGAGTTACCACAATGCATTTCCACGTTAAGCTCTAAAGCAAACTCCAAGCCACGCGTCGAACAGAAGGCATCCTTTCTGGTGTAACACCACCGTTAATTCAACTCCAGAATGTCTCCTTTGAGCCAGGGCATAAAGTAGCCTAACAACAAGACAGAAAAACACAAGTTAAGATGAGCTATCTTCTTACAGTTAGGAAGTCGAAAAACACCACAAACATTTTAAAAGTCACAATGAAACAAGGACTTCAACAAGAGTTTGAGAATCACCTGTTTACACAATTTCAAAGATCCCTTCCGTGATTCTTGCCAGCATATATTGTATTGACTTTCTGGAAAATTTGAGTATATGTTTGTGCATTTATATATAAAAAACCACACTAATGCTTAGCTTGGCTCCAAGCCATTTAACTTCACAAACAGTAGTTAAACCATAAAAATTCAAACTAAGATTGAAAGCTATGCAAACCCATCTTGTAAACATTTTTCCAAAACTTCTTAATACCAACCACAACGGAGTAGTTAAAAGAAAAACCCTTTAAGTGGCTATTTGAATATCTTACCAAAGACTTTATACGTGGTGGCCATGAACTGCACTGCTATCTCCTTCTCCACTTTGCATCTGCATCTGCATCTGCGCCTGCATTCTCGCAATCATCTCCTGCATGCGACGAAGCTGGAAAAGTAGCACAGAAGAATCCTGTAGCCTAATTTCACCTCAGAATACGATTCTTTGCTGCCACCACACTATTAATTATTTATATTAGAGACAACACATGTCTGCATTATCTTGATCTGATGGGTAACAACCTCAGGTTATGGCATCTTCTTCTACTGCTCTTCTTCATCCATTAAGAGGCTGGAAATTTACTGACTGAAATAAGCAGGCTTTAATCACTGTCATTTGGGAGATTTTAAGCATCCCTAAATGGAAGTCTTTGCTTCCCCTGAAGTTAAATGCGTAAAAATGATGGTGCTGAAGTGCTGAACAAGCAGTTACAAAAGCTTATAACCAGAAGAAAAGCAGCTTGTTTATGTCCCTCCAAAGTACACCTGTATCTGTCACTAAAAAAAATTGTCCAGGTTACTTCCCAGCTCCCTTGCTAGTGATGTCTAGGCAGAGGCAAGTACCACAGGCAGATCATCCAAGGAGACATAAGCAAAACAAAAAAAAAGCTGAAGCTCAATTTTAGAGCACTGCAACATTTAAACACAGGGTAATCATGTAACTAAGCTACTAAGATTAATTCAGCCACGTTGCACGTACAATACTTAAATTCTTTTATGGTACCCAACTCTGACAGGTGGGAAGTGAGCCTCACTACTGAAAATACATCTGGCTGTCTTTGTGCACCTACACTTGAAACTCAGACTACGCTGTTAAGCTTAACAATGAAAAGTTAAACCTGTGAAATGTTCACAGTCTTCTTTTTTCATATTCCTTGAAACAACGACCCTTTTCATTTTTACTCTGCTTATCTGTTGGGACTTGCATAGCCACGAAGACCACGAGTAGAAGACTTAGCATCTGCTTGTGCTGCAACAGACCGAAACGTCCAGCTGGCTCAGCCGTCTCTCCAACGCTGGCTATTAGCGAATGCATGGAAGAGCCGAACAGCCAGGTGCACACACCCCGTACTTCCTGATAGATGCTCTGAAACTCTAGAAATCTGTCAACTCTGAACCTGCTAAACAAAAATACTCTATCTTTGTGTGTAGTGAGCACATTCATGGAGAAGGTAAAACTCTCCAGTCTCTCAGCAATTTGGAGCTTATCGGCATTCTTGCTATGCACAAAATTCCACGCTAATGAGGTCTGCAATTTACAGACTATCTTAAAAGTACCTTTTTTATTTGAAATCAGCCACCTATTAGTCTCATTAAACGTGTCCTGTTTCTTGTATAGTGGATTGCTATTCATCCTGCCATCTATGATTACGTAAGCCCCTTCCTATATCCTTTCCCCCCATCATCTCCTTCCCAGGAAGAACAATAACCTGATCTCCCCTTGTGCAGGACCTGCTTCAGATCTCCACTTCAGCCTTTCCACCCACTTTGTGCTATTCACTGCACTTTTTCTAGTCTTGGCTATATCCTTTTTGGGTTAGGGGGACAATGAAAGCAGTGTTAGAACTACACGTTATGGATCTATCATAGCGGCAGAATGAGAACTTCTGTTCCGTTCTTTATTCCTGACAATTCCTACCGTTGCTCCCTCCCTTGCTGCAGAGCTGAACAGACTTTTTCCCAGTCTGCGATGGCTAACTTTACTCGTGCGAGGATGGCTCTCCCTCCCCACACAACATGCAGTACATCCATCACCAGCTAGTACAATGGAATCAGGCATTTTACCAGATTCCATCGGTTCCAATAAATCAGTCTCGTGAGACTGCTCTACACCGCTTCGCACTCTGCTTTTTTACTGCACCTTGAATAACTTTCTATTAGCAAATTCTGTCTCTTCCTTTACAAATTACCAAGATCATATAAATCATTTGACCTACAGCAGTGATACAAGAATAAAGATTCCCCCATCGCAAGAGTACAGTGTTCTGTCATCTTACTTCAGCTTCTTTTTCAAGCAGAATCTGGTCTTTGTTCACTTCTTCATCTTCTACTTTCCTAAAATAAGATGAATATTGTTCAATAACGTGCGTTCCAGATTTTGAACTTTCAGAGAATGCTTTGTTGACAAAATCAAGGCTCTTAGAACACACCTTATACGTCAGAGTTTCATAATACAATCAAAATTCATTGAAACATGTTCCCCACATAGCTGCAATTCATGTTTTTATTTTGAAATTATTTTTAAGACATCAATTTATCCCTTACTCCTTCATAAAGTTATGCCCAGAACAAGTATAAACTTCAAAAACCGTTCTAGCTATGACTTTACAACAGACCGCATCTTCGCGTGTAGGTATCAATAAAACTATTTCTGAAGCAGTATTCCAGGATAAGAGTTTACCTGAGCATAACATTGTCTTAACCGACTGCAATTTGAGTATCGCACAGATACGGCAAATTCAGAAATACTGCAAACACATACTCAATTCTTCTCTTTCACTGGTGCAATGAACTGATACAACTAAATCAAAATATAAGCTCAAGGTAATGTTGGACAAGATGTTAACAAAAATATGGAAGAAACATGTAAAATAACCCATGCTCTGAGCAATTCCGTATCTGGAAACCTGGCTACCTCCAGGCAGAACCTTCCTTTGGTGCAATTCTAGCCCATCTTTAACTCCACGAACCGTGTTTGCTACCAAACATCTAAAAGGCTCAGAACCAAAACCACAGAAGTAACACAACCACTGTACATCGCCGGAATCCTTCTAACTGGAGGAACTCTTTATCCTCTGCTCCACTTAAGACTTTGAAGTTTGATTATTTTTCTAGTATAGTCATCTTTTTTTTGTTTTGGCAAGTCCAAAAGATTTCTTTTGTAGAACATGTTATAGTGCAAACATTGATTGCTCCTGTCAAAATTAAGCAAATGCTTTCAATCAGTATCTCAGCAAACTCTTGCTTAATCCAGACGTTCCAGTTTTACATGGAGAAACCAAACATGAGAAAACTTTTTTGTACTATATTTTCATGATTACCTACCACTTTGCTAATAGATTTCTCCTATCCCATGTTGCAATGGGGAAGATCTGCTAACAGATCATGCAAGTGCCGTCAAAAGTGCAAAGCAAACGAACTGATGCTTGTTAAAAGGTTAGCAGAGAAACAGATTGTCAAAAAATCCTGTGTGCCCAAAAGCCTCTAAGAACATCAGTCAACGAGCACTAATCGCCAAGCACTGCCGGTGGGGTAGGTGCAGGTTTGAAATAAATGCACAGGCAAACCATCCTCACTTACACTAAACTTAACTAGATTCTAGGAGTCCTTCAGAAATGTGAAAACAAAGAGATATAGGTCACTTAACTGGACAAGATACAAAAATATGGTTTAGTTTCACAAAGAAAGGCACACCAACTTAACAGCAACTTACTGTCACATGCCCTTGGCAGAGGCAATGTTAAATCCTCAAAAAACTGGTAAACATTAACTCCGGATGACCTTAGGTTACTTTACTTGTAAGACCTTTGTACATACCTGTTGGATAACAGGCACCAGAACCTGGCAAAAACACTTTTTTTTTTTTTAGCTTTAACTTCAGAAGACAGGGTTTAAAAGTCAAGGGAGAAGAACATGTCGTCTTGCCTGAAGGGAAAACTGGACTTGTAGGCTAATGCTACAGGCAGAGACAAACTCCTTCTCCTGAAAATTGACTAGGCATGTGACAAAACCAATGTCAACAGCATGCTGGGAAAAGCTTTGCAAAATATATCAAACCCACTGAAATGCGCCATTATGAAACCCTCTAGTGGTTGACAGAAGTGAAGCAACTGAGAAATCTAAACCAGGTAACACCCAGTTTTCAACAAGAGCTCACAAAATCAACTTTACAAGCCCTGCTATTTTAGTTAAAAATGGCTGTTCTGCCTGTCTCTCTTAGCAGGAAAGCTGTGCCCGACGCACCACAGCTCAAAATAGGGTTGAAAGACATTACGTTGTCATCGCTACACAAGGAAAATTATTTATACCATGTTTAATAAAGAAGGACTTGAGTTTCTCTTTCTAAAGACACAGTCCAAACATTCCTATAGTTAATTCTGAAAAAAATCCTTTAACAAATCAGCACTGACCTAACTTGCAGATTTTTGAAGACATTTATCATAGACATCTGCCCTACTTACTTACCTCAAACATTCCAATCGAACCGTGTTCAAGCCTCAAAACAAAGCAGAGATCTAACTATACCCATTTAATGCCACAATTATCTCTTCAGATTTACATAATACTTTTTCTTACACTCAGCGTAAGCTGGTCGACTGACCTTGGTGTTGACTCGGGGTACAGAGCTGGTCGTGAACTACCAAATCCTAGCAATGAAACAGTAGGAGAGACAGAGAGACACCAAAAAATAAATTCAGAAGAGGAAGAAACAGCATGTAAACCATAAGATGACAACCTGCCGCCTCGTTTGAGCCTCTCGGAGCGGAAGTTCTCATAGTGAAGATCCTGGGTCACCTCCTGAAGATCTTGCATGTGGGTGCTGGAGGAAGAAAAATAATTAATCCATACCCGTGTCACATTGCTTAACCAGCTCTCACATTCAGCACTGTACTGGGTCAATGCATTCAGCACGTACACCCATTTAACATGCTAATTTAAAAGCTTATTTAAGTTAAATCGGTGCAATAAAAGACATATATGGAGAGTCCGCCTCAGACCCCGAGGCAGCCCTGATATAAGCTGTCCTCCTGGGTGAGGCATTTGATGAAGCAGTGCTGGGCAGGGGAAGCAGAGTAGCAACGCCTGAAAAAAAAAAAAAATCAACCAGTGGACTTTTGAAGTCTACTCCTTTGCAGATATATGTCTACATAGAGATATATTTAAATAAGCACAAAGTGCGAAGCAACCTGCTTTATGTTCTGGGGGGTCTGAACGGCAACACAATACTGTGTTCAACGAGAGAATTAGACAAAACATTATTTTCACAGAATCACTGAGTAATTCAGATTGGAAAGAACCTATGGGGTCTATGTGGTCCAATCCCTGCCCAGGCCTAGGCCAGCTACGTGAAGGTTGCCCATGGCCTTCTCCAGACGAATTCTGAATGTATCCAAGGATTGCACAACCACTCCAACCTCCCAATACAGTGTTTGAGTATCTTCCTGGTGATTGTTTTTTAAACTAGTATTTAATTGGAATTTTCTAACTTACATTAACATGGTCCTCAGCTTCAGGAAGTCATTATGTTCCGGATTCTCCACTTCAACTACACCCCATGGGTAGAGTCGACCTCTAACTTTTTTACCTTTGGCTTCGATAAGTTGATTGGATCCCACTACACAAAATGGAATGCTGGCCTGAAAGTCACAAATGCAAAAATTGCTAATAATGAACCAGAACAAACAGCTCCGAGAACAACTCCTGTTCTGCGCAGCGCTGCGTATTATGGTAATAAGTTCGTAATGCTTTTAATTTGAAGGTGTAAAAGAAAAAAAAGAAAAGTAATTGTTAGCACCATATTCCAGATAGGGAAGACTGGGCACAGAGACACAGCAAGTCACGGTCTCCTTGCAGGTCACAGTATGTATCTTGCTCTAAAGCCACGCAAGCAGTCCAAAGAGATCCGGTGTGTTATCCACACACGTAACCTATGAAGCCAGTTGTACCTTCAGGAGTCTGGTCTGCTCTTTAAAATCTTCATCCTCATCTGATTCAGCATCAGGCAGGTGGTAAATCTTGATGCCATGCTCTTCTATTTCATCCAGAATCTGAGATTTATAATGTAAGAAATTGAGATAATATGCATGTAAAGTCAGTACTTTTAAATCTTAACATAAAATTACTCAATCAGTTATACACAGTATCTTGAGACATCTGGGCCTATCGTACTGATACAAATTACTCAGCAAGTATTTGTTTTTAAGCACTACGTTTCTTCATGATATTCAACAACTACTTGCCACGGACTTTCAGACAAACAATAGTGTTCAAACAAACACTGTCCTTTGTGGATTATGCATAAGAAATCGAGCTTTTTTTAAACCTTTGCAATTTTTTTTTTAAATTATAAAGCATTGACTCAGAAGTCATAATTGCTTTGAACAGCCTAAAACTCCTTGCTCTTGCCTCTGAATTACTATTTGGGGAGTAAGGGTGGGAATGTTTAAAAACCTAGCTGAGCTACAGACACGACAAATTGTTTTCTCTGTCCTCACAACTGCTAAGAATGGCATCTGCAACTGGAATCCATTTGCCAGAAACCCAAATTTTGCTCTTCAAAAAAAAAAAATTTAAAAAAAATCTCTATTTCTGCAAAATTCTAGCACAATACATACATGAAAGTCAAGCATACGTCTTTATTTTTATTGCAAGTTGGGTAAGATAACTATAAGGATTTTCAGAATAAGTGAAAAAAACATGAAGTCTTAAATACAACAGCTAAGACAGAATCAGGTGTGCCTTCTGGCAAGTTAATTCTAACACTTCCTTCTAAATTTCATAGTTCTTATTAACTCATGATGGTTTGTTGCAATTTTTCCCCATGCAGCAAATAGAGCATCAAGTCCTGCAAGACTGAATGTGTTGAGAGGTCTTGCCTATGGAAGAAAGAACTGGGATGTATTAGAAGAGGGTGACACAGGGGAAGAAAACCAACCCCAGAATCAAAAAAAAACTCCCAAAATGCTATTTTTCAATCATCTGAATTCTGACTGGGTGAAAAAATGTATGCACATTGTAGATGCAGACACCATCTCTGCTTTGGGACTGATTAAACAGGTAAGGGAGCAACTACCATTAGCAAAATGCATTTATATATTTTCCCGAAGTTTCAAAATTCACTTACAACATAATTGTAAATGCAGCCAGTCTGCCGTTTTGCAGGCAACATTTTAAGGACAATTTCTCAGTTAAATACATACTAAAAGAATTTACAAGATTTCAAACTCCATATTCAATAATCTTGCACTGTGCGCGAGATTATATTTTGCTTGGCTAGAACAGAGTAAGGTTGAATAAGAACGGCCCTCTCTTCAGCAACCACGCTGCTGTAACCAAAGTACAACATTTTTCTGCAAGCTAGAAAAATACTTACCCTTTTCTTTAGTCTTTCTCGCTCTTTCAGAGAAAGTGTATCAGCTTTTGCAATCACTGGTACAATATTTACTTTGTTGTGTATGGCCTTCATAAACTCAACATCCAGAGGCTTAAGGCTAAAATTAAAATATGGAAAATTTTTAATTTATTTTAAATCTAAATTACAAATTTATTTTCACAACAATGTAGATCTCCCTCCTTACACAGAAAGAACACACCAAATTAATTCCAGCTGTTCTAGTACTTCCTTAAATAATAGCAATCTGATTCTGAAAATCGAAGTCAAGAAGCACAAACCAACTCCCCAGAGTAAAATCATTTAAAAAATAAACTGACAGAGAAACACCTACCCGTGACCAAACGGTGAAATGAAATAGAAGCAGCAATGAACCCGGTTATCTATGATATGCCTTCTGTTCAAACCACTCTCATCATGCAGATATCGCTCAAACTGCTCATCAATGTAAGAGATTATGGTCTTAAAACTGTAAAACAAACATGGATCCAAGAAGTCACGCTCATTTCCAAATGGTCAGTCATTTCAGTGATGTTTCAAAGGTAGCATTAAAACACCAAGACATCCTGCTGATGAACCAACCCACTGATGGACAGAAAATAATTTACTGGTGCTGTCAGACTGTAAGAGTAGAAAAGCACATATCTTAAAATGTACTTGAACTCCAGAATAACAAACTACTACACTTTTTTAAAAAAAAAATTAAGATAAAATACACATACGTATAACACACATCTTAACTTCTACAACAGATTTGTCTTGGGTTAGTATTTATCTTTGACTAGTATTCATTACACGTGCTCAAGATAACCTAAGGTTCTTGCTCCAAACTGGTTTAAAAATCACACAACGGTTTTGGTTGGAAGGGACCTTTAAACATCATCTAGTCCAACTCCCCTGCCACAGCAGGGACATCTTTCGCTTGGTCAGATTGCTCAAAGCCCCATCCAACCTGACCACAAACACTTCCAGGGATGGGGCACCCACAGCTTCTCTGGGAAACCTGTTCCAGTGTCTCAACACCATTACTGCAAAAAACTTCTTACGTCCAACCTAAATCTACCCTCTCTCAGTCTAAAACCGTTGCCCCTTGCCCTGTTACTACAGGCCCTGGTCAAAGGTCTCTCTCCGTATTTCCCATAAGCCCCTTTTACATCTGGGAAGGCCTCAGCAAGGTCTCCCTGGAGCTTTCTCTTCTCTAGGCTGAACAACTCCAACTCTCTCAGCCCTTCTTCACTGCTGTTCCAGCCCTCAGATGGTTTTCAGGGCCCTCCTCCGGACCCGCTCTAAAGGGTCCACGTCTCTCTTGTGCTGGGGGCCCCAGAGCTGGATGGAGGTCTCACAGGAACAGCGTAGAGGGGGAGAACCATCTCCCTCGACCTGCTGGCCACGCTTCTTTTGATGGAGCCCAGAATACAAATGGCTTTCAGGGATGCAAGCGCACACTGTCGGCTCATATCCAATTCTTCCTCCACCAGTATCCCCAAATCCTTCTCCGCAGGGCTGCTCTTAACCCATTCATCTCCCAGTCTGAATTGATACTGGGGGTCTTCCCCACCCACATGCCCAGCCTTGCACTTGGCCTTGTCGAACTTCATGAGGTTTGCACAGGCCCACTCCTCCAGCCCGTCACGGTCCCTCTGGATGGCATCCCTTCTCTCTAGTGAATCAGCTGCACCACTCAGCTTGGTGTTATTTGCAAAACTTGCTGAGGGTGGGCTCAATTGCACTATGTCATTGATGAAGATATTAAATAGTATTGGTGCCAGTATGGACCCTTGAGGGACAGCACTTGTTACTGGTTGCCACTTACTTTGAACCATTGACTGCAACTCTTTGAATGTGGCCATCCAGCCGATTCCTTATCCACCCAACAGTCATTCCATCAAACCCATACCTCTCCAATTTAGAGGCAAGAAGGTTACAGGGAACCATACGAAAGGCCTTACAGAATTCCACGTAGATGACATCAGTAGCTCTTCCTTTACCCACTCCATCACAGAAGGCCACCAGATTAGTCAGGCCCTTGGTGAAGCCGTATTGGTGGTGTCTAACCACCTCCTTGTCTTCCATATGTTTCAACATATCTTCCGGGAGGATCTGTTCCATGATCTTAACAGACGTGGAGGTCAGGCTGACTGGTCAGTAGTTCCCAAGGTCCTCCTTTTAACTCTTTTTAACAACAGGTGTGATGTTTCTCTTTTTCCAGTCACTGGGGACTTTGCCTGACTGCTGTGACTTTTGAAATATGATGGAGAGTGGCTTGGCAACTACATCTGCCATAGATAACCCGACGACATTGGATGCATCTTGTCGGGTCCCATGAACTTATCAAGTCCATTGTCAAGTTCAATTTCCTCAGGTGCTCTCAAACCTGATCTTCATTTATGATGGGAGGGACTTCATTTCCCCAGTCCCTTGAGTTTCAGGGGCTTGAGAGATGTGGGAAGAGGGATTACCATTGAAAACTGATTGCCATTAATCTCAAGATTATTTCTCAGTACTTATTATAGTGTAGATTTCTCAAAAAAAAACCAAAAATGAAACCCAAAGATGATGAAAAGGCACTTAAAAACGAAGCACAGAATGTGAGAATGCTCAAATGAATGTCGACAAGATCTAAAGGTGGATTTTTACTTGCACTAAAGACTAGACAAATTACTTTCTCAGAGTATTGTTGACTTTCTTGTGTTCCAGTGGTTCCATTGTTTTCTGACCATAAAAAACAGTCAAGGCCAGTGTTCACTTAAACTCTTTCAAACTTAAGAAAGTTAACTAAGAAAAAAAAAATCAAAATATCTGTGTGACAAAATTTATTTCAAGTTGTGTGGAAGTTATTGATGCCTCTCTACATGTATTTGAGTGAACTCATAACACTTAAGTCTCCTCAAAATTAGAAAACATGCCCATCTCTCCAAAAACCACACCTCAAATTCAGCACTTTGCGTAACACATCAGAAAAGGGTAAGATAATGACTTAACAGTATGATCACTTTGAATCACCTTGGGGATGGAAGCGTTTAAGAGAGCCAGAGTTGCCACTTGGGCCATCCTACTCTGAACTGCACACCATTATTAAAATAGCCCCACGCCAGTCACTTACTCCCCTCCCCGCCGCACCCAGGACAAAGATGAACATCAATCAATATATGCTCTCTGTACATACCAGTCTCGACAGTTGATAGCATCCCCGTACCCTGGTGTATCTACAACCGTCAGACGTAGTTTCACACCCCTCTCTTCAATTTCAACTGTTGAGGCTTCAATCTGCACAGTGCGTTCAATCTTCTCTAAAAGACAAAAAAAATTGATCTTTCAGAACAGAATTTGTAAGATTATGTCATTTTGAGATAAAACTCAAAAGATTAATTGGCAGATGCAAGCATATAAATGTTATTCCCTGGATTACCTTCTAAGGTCTGATAACTTAACAGCAAGACTCAGTACTTAATTGCTTCACATTTTGTTAGAAGATTATATATTACTGTTCTTGAATATAATGTAGAAAATGAGGCAAAAGGGACTGGGAAAAACCTGTAGATAATCAGCAAGCTGAAGAACAATACTAAATTGTATGCAATGGATTTTTTCCGAAGGATGAAAGTGACAAGTAATTGTCAGCTAACATGATAAACTATTAAAGCAAGTCATTCAAAAAGTAGCAAAGAGGGGGGGAAAAGAGCATCTTCCTCTATTTTCTTACAATATTCTCTTTCGTCAGATTATTGTATGCCTTGGGTAACAGAACAAAAAAGGGACGAGGGACTGAAGAAGAAAAGGAGGTGAAGTTCACATTCACTAAATATCAACCCAAAGCAAAGGGGTCAAGTTGCAAGTCCAAGCAGGCATAAACAATGCGTATGTTTAGCACTGCAAGAGATCAAAAATTAAAGAAAGTTTGTGATTGTTTTAGCTAATTGTTTATCTTACTAAGAGATGATGACTTTTTTTTAAGCAAAAGAGGGGATCAACTTTCTATGTGCCAACACAAATACACCCGAGGACTACACAAGTACAGACCCCACATACATCCTGGTACAGAGGGAACCAATTCTATTGAACAGTTCAAGTAGCAGGAAATACATTAGAAACTTTTACAGCTAGAAATCACCACTGGTTGTTACTAACATCCAAAGACAAAAGCATTCCACTCCAAAAATCACCGAGAACAGAGAAACTAGAACAAAGGTGTGTTTACCAGCAGCTCCCGGGATTATCCTTTCTGGGTAGAGATCTGTCAAGAAGAGGCTGTTTATTAAGGTAGATTTTCCCAATCCAGATTCACCTGTGATTCAGCATAAAGATAAATCAACGTATTTACGTAAGTAATTCCAACTATATCCAAACAGTACCATCTGACAATACATTTTTTCCACAGTAAATGTAAATCTTTTAATTTAAAAACTTACGGCTTATAATTTTGTATTAAAAAAGTTTGCACACGAAGGCTGAATAACAATTTTTACGTCTCAGCTTTATGATGCACTTTCTCAGAGCTTTCACTGACGATTTATAGTTAAAGCTGCTAGTCAAGTGGAGTTATGAGCAATTCTGACTTAAAATCTCCCATTTCACGTTTCCTGATTTTTTAAGGCATACTATTCTTTCTCACTCCAGAATGTGACAGATCCTGTGCAGTGAGAAGCTCGATCCTGCCTAGGCTACACCATCAATTTAAACAACACAGCCAGCCATCATAAAGTGTGATTGATTTCTGCTTCTTACGCTAATATGGCAAACAAGAACTCGAGGGAAGAGAAATATGACATGGCCACTGAGCGTACCCACAGAGCAATTTTTTTCATTGATGAAACTGGGGATTGCCCAAGCATACCATACATATATTTTTGTTGTAGGGCTACTGACTGAGCCATGAGGAAAGTTTGAAAGCCAACTAATTAGCTAAAGATCAAGATCTTAATGAGAACAAATCTTCACAGCATAAAAAAGACCAGCAACTTGAAGTGCTCAGTACTTGAATTCACTGAACAAATTATTTTCTAGAATTTTGGTTTTATTTCAGGTGTTGATAGAATTAATTAAAAAATTCAGAAGTTAAAAATGATGGGCCGCACGATCCCTCTGTGTAACACAGACTATTCCACAACAGGAGCCTGACAAAAATACCTGAACAAAAGAAAAAAGAGATGGAATGATTTTTTAAATAAAGATTTGACTAGGAGCTGACAGTCTTTAATGCCTTAGAGAATGCTTCTCTCAAGATCGAATTTTATCCATGCAGCCTTCACCAGTGAAAGAGACATGCAGCCAGAGCAACCCAACAGCCACATGGCATCATTTCAGCAAAACCAAAAGAAGTATGATTTCAATCAGTGGCACACTCCATATTTTCAGTTTGGGTAAATATTACAAGTAAAACAATCAGTTTTCATAGTTGCTGTCAAGAATTAATGAAAAGCATAGTTGTTCTAACTACTGGCTACAGTAGTTAGAGTTTAGCAACTCTCAAGTGAAATAACTATTTAGAGGAACTCATAGCTTAATAATGAGAACGAACGTGGAATTGTTAATAAATCTAGTAAGTGGTTAGAATTTATTTGGAAGCAACACAGCCAAGCAGCCAAATTGTTATAAACCCCAGCACATATTTTCACAAACCACAATAAACAATGGCAGAAAAAAGACAATGTGAAGAAGAAAAAAATCATTGATTAGCACTCTGTCAGTGCAGATAGCTTTTAAAGAAACATTCTCCTTCTCAGAAATTAAGCAGCACGGCAACTTAATGAAGAATAATAGTTCATTACAGGCATCGTGATATAGCCCACAAGAGAACATACTTAAACCCCGTGCATCTTTCAAGGAAAGAATTCACATTCCAAACTGTTGAAATAATCAACAATTTAAAGCACGGTTTATTTTATCTTATATCAGCTGCTTCCCTCTGCTAGCGTGTCGTAAAATATGGTTCCAAACTTTCAATGAAATCACTTTTATCCAAGTTCTCTTCCCGTAGTTTTCATTTATGCCTTAGAATACTGGCAGGCAACAACTGTAAAGTTGACTTTTATTCTGAGACATGGGTGGCGTTAATTGCCTTTCTGTTACTCTGACACCATGTCATTTTCCCCCTGTTTTCTATTTTACAAGAGGCTAGAAACAACTGTTTGATCTATATAATTTTACATAGCTTTCTGCCAGAACTGTTTCACATAGCACTATTTGCAATAAGTCTCAACGAGATCTGGAAATCAAGTTTAGCTGCAACCGAGAGAGCACATCTTTTGTTTCTCAGAACTGTTTACATTTTTGTGATTACTGAACAGCAAATTCTGAAGAGTTACAGTAGATACCACAATGTGAAACATCTGCTTATAGTTTGGCTTTACCCTTACATTTTCTAAGATATCCATTATGATATTATCCTAAGCAAATCCACTGAAAGATACAGCAAACAACTAAGATAAAATTCCAGGAAGACAAAAATAAGGGCCAACTCTGCCCAACACTGAACTACAAAAGACAGGAACAGGATAAAAGCAATGCTAGGGCTATCATTTGGCAAACTAATGAAAGGTTTGAGGATAGACTCTTTCTGTAACTACTGGACTCCAAAACAATTAAGAATTTAAACACCTCCTGTCATGTACCGCCTCACCTCTCCTGCTCATTTCCACTGTGATCTCCCTCTCGGACAAATCTAACACACAAATGGGATTTAATTCCTGTGACGCCAGGTAATAAAGAACCTAATTCTCTTAGGCTACCGTTTGCAAAAGCCTATTTCAAAAGCGAGAATTACAGAGTTCAAAGACTAAAACCCAGAAGTTACAGCTCCCAAGCAGTGTGACCAGGAGAGAGATAAAAGACGCCCAAGTCTGACTTGGGAGTCTACTTAATTTGCAAAAACTAACACCGACTTCTGAAAGGATCAAGATATTTTTGCAGACACACTAGATTTCTCTTTCCATTCCAGCTACCAACACAGATTCTTAACAAAATATCGAATAAACTGTAACTGCTAACAGAAAATCAAGATCAATTTAAAAAGTAACAGTTCACATCAAAACCAACTCATCCAATTCTCATTCTTCTCTTACAAGAGTATTTAGAAGGGGTGGAAAAAGCAGAACTCAGATTCTTCTGAGCTACAGAAGCATAAAGAACATTTTAAACAGAATAGTCTCCTTAATACTAATCAAAACACACATTTCATTTTAAATGGAACGCTTGAACCCTGTAAGACAGAAGAGAAGGAAGGAAGTAATGCTCACTGGAGCACACAACATTTCTTCACTTTACCCATGAACTTACTAATATGTTCAAACACGGTTTGCAGCGGAAAACAACTGCTGCATGAATTAATGAACTATAAAAGAAAGTTAAATGCTACAGAACAGAAGAGCTTTCTGATGCAAGCTGAAGCCTTACAATAGTGGAAGCAACATTCATTTTAATCCCAAATTCCCTATGAGCAAGTTCTAATTTTGAGAAAGACTAATAAAACATTTCCTTACCAACCACCATGAGAGTAAATTCAAACCCCTTTTTCACAGACTTCCGGTGAACCTGATTGGGAAGGTTTGCAAATCCAACATAGCCAGGGGTTTCTGGATTGGTAAACTGAGCAGGCTGTTGCTAAAAATAAAATAAAACAAGACAATAATAAGCAGCCACACAAGACATACTTGTTCGTACAACTGCTTTTCTCAGTTATTTCAAGTGGTTTGAAGCTACACGACATACAGAGAGAACACTATGCCAGTGCTCCTACTACTCAACACTTTCACAATAAAGTACAGAACAACTGCATTCACCTTGAGTTTAAAAAAAAAAAGTTAATTTATTCAGCTATCCAGCCAAGATCACCTTAAGTAACAAAGAAACAAAGCCCCAAACATTTAGTGATCGAAGTATGAAGCGCATTCACTAATCACACACTTTTTAAGCAGTGCCTTCACACACATTTAAAATAAAAACCCTTGTGTCCAATGTTTATGCATGGTGCTAAACCTCCAGAAAAGGTATCCAGGGGGAGATAACCTATGGATGTTTAGCAAGAATCTTTATCAGAACACATAAATTAGAAAGCAATTTTTCACTGTATGTCTGTTTAAATGTTCACGTAGCAAAAAGCAAGTGCATGTTTACAGTGCGTGTTTTGAGTATATTTCTTTTTAAAAAACAAATAATCCCCTTCTTTCCACTATATCTTGGTCTTTATTTCTTTTCTGGCTGTAGACTAGCTAGTAAAAGAGCAAAGGAGAGACCTGCAGAAGTATCTTTGCGTACCCATATAACGTGGGTAATATAAAAAGGTGACCATCTCTAACCTGTTTTTAGCACATCCAAATGAAAACACTGAACGACCAGTGAAGTGACAGACATCTGCTGAAGTCCTCTTTAGAGATCTCTTTTAAAGGGCAAGAGGGGATGGGAATCACAGAGTAAGTGTTTTAAATGCCCACTACTACAAACACTGCAGAGAAATCTTTAGATCTATTGGTTTCCCTCTTCAAACACATTGCTCAAGCACCCTTTATCATTCATTTCACTCCAATAAGCTAATGTGGACCTTCTACCCATTATGCCACATGTAGGGGACCACAAATTAGATAAATCCCAGCACATCAATAATATTTTAAGTTACCACATTGTTTATGAAGGATTTTACCAGAAGACCAGTTGACTCTATTAGTAAATGAAAAAATCAAATCTAAGAACATCCTTTTCTTAAATGATTCCTGCTCAAAACACAGTGGCAGAGTGGAAGTTTCGATGAAAATGCACCAGGGAGCTTGTATGAAACTCCATGACTGAAACTAAGTCCTTCCCAGAGTATTAGTTAACTGCACAGGTTTATACATGTCGGAAACTACTTAATACATGTTTTACAGCACTTGATCTTTCAATATTACATCTTCAAAATGTGAATTGTCTCTTATTTATGACCCATAAATTTAGCATACACGTGACCATCAAACACCACGCAAGTTACACATTCTGCCCTTGCAGGATAATATTTAAAAACAAACTATGGGTTTCACATTGTTACATTGGAAGACAGAAATGTTATTCTTACCTTGGACATTTTTACGGAAGGTCAGGAACAAATCTGGAAAAACAATAATGTTTTTCAGCATATTAAAAATCATACAAGAAAAAAAAACCACAAAACAATATCCACTGTTGCCTCCTAAATTTAAAAAGGAGCATGCATGGACTGGATGTCCAGATCTTGAAACAGTGTCAATCCCCTCACAGAGTGCAAGTATTTGACTCTGTGGTATTAATGAAGAGCAGATTTTTCAGCAACCGTTGTTCCTATTAACATCGTTGGAAAATAAATTCAAGCAACATGAATGTGGGGTGTTAAAGGCACCAGATATATGACAAACCATTTTGAAGCCTGAAAAAGAAAAGTTCACATCCTTTCCGGAAACTAACCAAACCAAACACACTGCTTGAAGACATCTTACTATTTCCAGGAAACAGTTTTTTCAAAGCTCAAAAAAACAATTCGAGTATTAGTTTTTATTTTTAAGCCTCCTTCCCCTCAACATTTCCTTTCACGCTCGAGTGTTCTGTAAAGAGCTGACAACTTTGAAATGAAACATTTTCTCCTCCTCTTTCATCTGGATGCTTGCAAACTCAGTCATTTTAGCTCCTGTTGCCAATATAAGATTTTCACATGCAGCTGCATCACTTTGAAATACAAAGCAGACAGAAAAAAAAAAGCCCTGTCATTTAACACCTCTATGTAAAAAAAATCTCTTGACTAAGACAGACCTGTTGACAGAAGAGAACTTCTAGCACGCTAACTTGCGTGACTTCAGGAGATCACATAATTCACTATGGCAGTATAAAAATGTCAGCGTATGCTGTTTCTTGATTCGACGAGCGTTCCAAGTTCTAGTCCCTCGCCTGGCTTGCCCTCTAACCAAAAGGTATCTGTTCCCTCTCACAAAGTCCACACACCACAGCCACGTCTCTGTCTAGCTCGCTCTCACTTTCATTCTACAGATTTGAAATCGTCACCGTCCAACTCCTTCTGTATTCCAAGCAGATTTCTGTCAGAGCTCAGCTTCATGTGAAACGACACCGAACTGCTTCGATGTACGGCACCCCTCAGCCTGTCCCTCCCTCCAAAAAGCCATCTTGAAGTCAAAGCAACTGCCAAGCGTCAGACGGACAGGAGCCCAACCTTTTCTGTGCTAGGCAGAAGGCAAAGTTGCTTTCAAATTGGTGATGATTTCCGGCAGCTAAGGCATTTGCTTCTCAAAGCTACTGTATATACTGTATATACTGTATATACTATAGATACAAGTTTAGCCTCCTTTAGCTTTATTAAGACGCAACTTTTTTTGCTTGCCATGGTTACTTCACTGCTAACAGTTACTAAGCTGCTTCTCCCCCAGCGCCTTCACAATAAGGAAGAGGGCAGTTTTGAGGAAGGCGTTTTGATGGGAGGGACAGACTAAAGGTGCTAAACACCGAAGCAATTTGGTGTCGTTTGGCATGAAGCTGAACTTGCTGACAAAAATCCAGCATCCTGATTATGCACACGAAAAAAAAACTGGGCAACATGCTTCTCAAGTAAAATTTCATGTAAAAATAAAATCCAGTATCTGCAGCATCTGTATTTCAGTCAATAAGCTGATCTTTGACCTATGAAGTATTCAACTGTCAAAGGGGTTATTTGCGAGACTTTTATCACCACGCAAGATTGCTCAGATAGCAACTCTTCCAAGAGTGTTTCCTGCCGAATGACGTCATTGATCCCTGCTTAACCGTTCTCCATGAGAGATTTTCAGTGCCAAACAATCCTGCTAGAACACAGAACATTCTTTTAATCCTCGAGGCTTGTCTGTCACCCAGCTATTTCTCAGAGGCAGGCTATGAGCACAGCAAAGTTTCTCACAGCTACCAAGAAATGAAGGAGAGGTATTTATGCAGGTGGCTGCGGTTACATCACATTTCAATAGATGGACCAAGCACAGAAATCTTTCACATAGGATCTTTCCCACAGCATTCCCTTGAGGGCAGCAGCTGAGCGCGGGAGCACGCAGCCCCGGAGCAGCCCAGATTTTCCTCTGGAGCTGGTCAATCGTGTTCCTTACCCTCCGGTTTCACCAACGCGGCTGGAGTTTCCTGCAAGAGCGTCTTCTGAAGCGCAGCCTGCAAACAGCACCGCAGGGACTACCTCACCCCTCTGGAAAGGGGGAACCGCGTCTCCAAGGCCCTCCCCCAGGCGTTCGCGCGGCCCGGGTGAGCACAAGGCCCGGCGAGGGGGCAGGCAGGACGCTGACCTCGACCGCTTGCTCCGCACCAGCCTCTGCCCAGCACCCCTCGTCCCGCGGGGGCGCCAAGAGAGGCTGCCCGGAGAGCCGGGGAAGGGGCTGTCCTCCACCGCCCCGCCAGAGAGGCACTGCGCAGACGGGCCCTGGGCCCCACCGAGGGCGGAGGGCGGCGCCCCTCACCTCAGCGCCCCGGACCCCTCCTCACCTCACCCTCCCACCCCCCACACAAACCACCCTCNCTGCTTCTCCCCCAGCGCCTTCACAATAAGGAAGAGGGCAGTTTTGAGGAAGGCGTTTTGATGGGAGGGACAGACTAAAGGTGCTAAACACCGAAGCAATTTGGTGTCGTTTGGCATGAAGCTGAACTTGCTGACAAAAATCCAGCATCCTGATTATGCACACGAAAAAAAAACTGGGCAACATGCTTCTCAAGTAAAATTTCATGTAAAAATAAAATCCAGTATCTGCAGCATCTGTATTTCAGTCAATAAGCTGATCTTTGACCTATGAAGTATTCAACTGTCAAAGGGGTTATTTGCGAGACTTTTATCACCACGCAAGATTGCTCAGATAGCAACTCTTCCAAGAGTGTTTCCTGCCGAATGACGTCATTGATCCCTGCTTAACCGTTCTCCATGAGAGATTTTCAGTGCCAAACAATCCTGCTAGAACACAGAACATTCTTTTAATCCTCGAGGCTTGTCTGTCACCCAGCTATTTCTCAGAGGCAGGCTATGAGCACAGCAAAGTTTCTCACAGCTACCAAGAAATGAAGGAGAGGTATTTATGCAGGTGGCTGCGGTTACATCACATTTCAATAGATGGACCAAGCACAGAAATCTTTCACGCAGGATCTTTCCCACAGCATTCCCTTGAGGGCAGCAGCTGAGCGCGGGAGCACGCAGCCCCGGAGCAGCCCAGATTTTCCTCTGGAGCTGGTCAATCGTGTTCCTTACCCTCCGGTTTCACCAACGCGGCTGGAGTTTCCTGCAAGAGCGTCTTCTGAAGCGCAGCCTGCAAACAGCACCGCAGGGACTACCTCACCCCTCTGGAAAGGGGGAACCGCGTCTCCAAGGCCCTCCCCCAGGCGTTCGCGCGGCCCGGGTGAGCACAAGGCCCGGCGAGGGGGCAGGCAGGACGCTGACCTCGACCGCTTGCTCCGCACCAGCCTCTGCCCAGCACCCCTCGTCCCGCGGGGGCGCCAAGAGAGGCTGCCCGGAGAGCCGGGGAAGGGGCTGTCCTCCACCGCCCCGCCAGAGAGGCACTGCGCAGACGGGCCCTGGGCCCCACCGAGGGCGGAGGGCGGCGCCCCTCACCTCAGCGCCCCGGACCCCTCCTCACCTCACCCTCCCACCCCCCACACAAACCACCCTCACCTCAGCGCCCCTGACCCCCCNGGGAAAAGGGCAGGAGCCGGGGCGCCCCGCCCCCTCGGACCGCGCCCCGCCCCCTCGAACCCCGCCCCCGCTCAGACCCCGCCCCCGTGGGCGGTGCCGCGAAGCGCGGCGCAGCGTGCGGCGCGCGTGCGCCCGCCCCGTTCCCATAGCAACCCCCCGGCCAAGGGTACGTGGGGGCGGGGCCGCCCGTTTGTCGGTAGGTCACGCACATCCCTCTGCTTTACCAAGATGGCGGCCGGCCTCTCGGCGCCGTACCCAGCATAGGCTTCGCCGCGGGCCTACTAGAGGTAAAGCCGGCCCCGGCGCCCGGTGGCCGCGGCCGCGCGGGAGGGCGGCAGCGGGTGGGGAGCGCCTCGGGTAAGCGGGGCCGGCGGCGCGGGCCCGGCTCT
>VZSC01010190.1:114035-127441 GCA_013398225.1 Steatornis caripensis
GCTGCAACAAGATGGCGGCAGCAGAGAGACGGGCTCCGCGGGCGGACCGTCTAGCGAGCGGCCGGCTCCGCTCTATGGTCCGCCCTTCGCCCGGGGGCCCTGGCGTCGTGTCGTTGCAGGTTACTTAGGGAACGGGGCGATGCGGCGGCCGGGCGGGACGGAGGAGGATTAAGTGCGGGGAGTTCGTGATCCTCGCGCCCGGCTCGGCTAGAGCGAAAGCGGCTGGGCGCGCGCCGGGCTGCGCCTCCCGTGCCGGCCTTCCCCGAGCCGTGGGGAGGGTTACCGGCTGGCAAGAGCAGTTCCTTCCGCCGGAGGAGGGGAAGCGAGCGAGCGAGTCCCGCTGGGAGCGTCGGTAACAGCAACAGCAGCTCGCTCGTAGCCGGTGAGGTGAGCCAGGGTCCTGGAATTCACGGCTCTAGTTCGGGATTTGAATCCGCATTCACAACTCCGTGGCTGGGAAGTGAGAATTAAACGCGAGGAGTTTGAAGGAGCCGGTTGTTTTCCTATGCTGCTGTGCAATGACAGACTAATTGCGCACGCTGATATGTGCCGTCTGCTTTACCGCTTGTTTTCTGTTTAGGAAGGCAAGCGAAGCTGCTGCCCGATGGTTTCGTCCCCATTTTTCCTGTTGTCGCTATCTAAGCGCTACACAATTGATTTCAGTTAGAAGACAATTTAACAGCTAGTGTAGCGGCTCTTTATTTTTTTTGCCTCCCTCCCAAACTAGACTGGAAGGTGGTGTTTCAGGTACCGTTTCGCAGGTGGATTGGACATCCCTCTCTCTGGTACACACATCAGAAGCCAGGCAGGAAAGGAAGCAGTAATGTAATTTGCAGCTGTGTGTCTGTGAAAGCTCTGTATCTCCCACCCTTTGCCTGTTTAGATTTAAGGTGTTAGAAAAAAACAGGCTTCCTGTTTGCATGTAGTATTTTCATGCAGCATGGACACAAATCCCCACCCCCCTCGACCTTTTCCTTCCACAAAAGGCCACCGTAGTATAGTTTTTCACGAATTGGAGTGACAGGCACAGAAAGAGCTCTCGCTAGGTGCGGAGGTAACAATATCTGGAGGCCTGTAAGTGTAGGGTGGAAGAGGCAGTGTAACCGTCTAGGCTGAGCTTTGACACTGGCAAGATGCAGTAAGCCTAGATCGTTCTCAAAAGAGTTTCCTAAGAAGCCGCTAAGAAAGATTGCTCTGTGTTTGTCCTGTATAAATTGCTCCGACGTTTCACTCGGTGGTGTGACACATACTCCTGTCTCCTGTGCTGCAAGTTGAGCTGATTTCTTGTTGTCTTCTTTCCCTCCTCTCCCCCAATTCTGCCTGAAAAGATGAAAAAATTATGACACGCCATATGTGCTAAAGGTTATTGTGTTAAAGGTTCTTATGTCCCCCACTTTTTCATTGGTCTTGCTTCTCTAGACTGGGGTGATCCAGGAAGAGGTGGGGGGAAGGGAAGAGATTTCCTCTTGATCTGGAATTGGATCATAACATTATCTTTATGTTATGTAGCTTGATGGTAGCAACAGTAGCTTGTTTTGGGGAGGATTACGGGCAGTTGTTCGCAGTCAAGTAGCTAGTCTTTTTTTTCCAGTTCGCGTTAAGCTGCTTCTGAAGACACTATGGTCTGTTAGAAGAGAGCTCTGTAACCTTGGGTTTCGTAGCTGTTAGCAGAGTGGAGAGCTGTTGCAGACAAGCCAGCCTGTGCAGTTTACACCTTTTCAAAGCAAATCGGGACATTTTATCAGCTGTAGTGTTTCAGCTGATGCCATCTTTCCCAAAACATGCTCTGCATATAGAAGCACGTTAAGCTGGTACAAATGCACTTAGGACTGTGCTACTGTGAGAATTCGGGTAATTCACCCAGGTCACCACCAGTCAGAGGGTTAGAGTGGTCAGCAGCAGCACCGAGACAAGTCCAGAGTGTTCCAACTGAGTGCGGGCGTGTGGTTGAAAAAGTTCATTCCCCGTGACTGGGAGGGTATCTGACCGTTTGAGCCGGGGGTTTCTGTAGAACATCAGCTTTCTGTGAAAATGTTGTTTCTCTTTAAAGAAAAAGGTCACTCCACAATGGTTCGACTTTGTTTTGTATTCAGGAATTCTACAGAAGGAAATCCTTGGGCATATACTCTGCAGAGCTTATAAAATGAACCCTAAAGCAAAACAGCAAGACTCTGGTGAGCGTCTCATGGGTGTTTTGAAACTGGCAAGCAGTAAAGATGGGGTCTGGAAACCGCCTTTGCGCTTTCCTTGCCGCCAGAAAGAGAGAAGTTGCGGATCAGCCGTTCTCATCCTTAGCAGGGGTAGGCACCCAAGCATAGCCTGGCAAGACACCGTAACAAGAAACACAAGCCTTTTAGCGCCCCGTGGATGAAGCACAGGGACAGCGTCCTCTCTGTGGCGTTACCCTTATGGAAACGCTGTTACCATCTTGACGAAGGCGTGCGCTGCTGAAGGGGTTGCGACAGGAGTTTTTAGAGTGGGCTGAGAAAGGCGCGTTCGCCCGGGGTGTAACGAGTCCGTCTTGTCCCAGAGTGTGTTACCGAGAGGCCCAGAGCCTGCAAAACTTTTGCAACGTGGGTCTGCGCAAGAATTAAGTAGGTGTTATTTGTATTAAAACATGAAAACAGATAAAGAAGAGATAGGAAATTAAAAGCCAGCTGCAGGATTAGGCCTCTGTTCCTCTTCCTAATTACCCTAACCTTGAAAGAAGAGAGCGTTGAGGTGTGCTGTGTAGCGTGGTGGGGTTTAGTAGTGGGTTTTTGGTTTAGGTACTGTTTTTTTTCTGGGACTTTGGTCTAGAAGCTCTTCCAGTGGAGTCCGTGTTACCAGGAGGCAGTGGTATTTATTGTGGGTCATGAGACTGCGTTTCGGGTGGAAGGGAGGGTCCTGGTCAGGAGGGCCTGTCTGCGGAGGGATTGCGGAGAAGCTCCAGAGACACCGAGCACTGGTCTCCAGACCCCGGGTGCTGGTGCCAGGCTGGTAATTAAGGCGAGAGTCTGGCATCCCAAGTTCAGGGCTTGTTTCAGGAGCCTTTTTTCATTTTAGAAATTCCTAGTTTCAGAAGAATAATTTTGGGTTACAGGCTTATCCTGGGTGTGGGATTACACCTGAGAGAATTCAGCCTGTGGCTTTATATTTAGCTGTCCTTTAGCTTTAAAGGAAAGACTGTTTGTGTCCTAAAAATCTGCCATTTAAGTCTTGTGATTTACGTTACCGTCTTAAATGGGAAAGTCCTGCATGCCTAATAATTCTAGTGACCTCCTTCCCCATCTTCCTCCTGTAAACTCACGTTGCCCCGCAGCTCTCGTGCTGTGACTCCAGTGGAAGAGGTCCGGGAAGTCAGCTTGAAAAAAAAAAATGTGTCAATAAACAAGGAGGGAAAGTTCTAGCCAAAGCAGGGGGAAAGCTTCTTTATTTAGAATGTTTTATGACTTTGAGTTGCGAGAAGGTTTATGTGTTTAAGGTTTTAATTCTGTCAAGGAAAGGCAGTCAGGCCGCGATGAGCGTTCTGAGTTTGTTTTGTTTTCTAAGAAGCTTATGTGTGTTAAAGCCAAAGTGGTTCTTGCTTCCATTGTTTAGGTGATCTAAAGGTGTTCCTACCTGCACAAGCTCTGGTGTTTTCCCAGCAGTCTCACAGAAATATGAGTATCCTTTCCAGCAGCTACTATATCATACAGATGCTCTTCTTTGAATTTGCTCGTTGTCATCACTTGTCTCTCACGACCGGTTCAAGTTTATTGAACCTTGCATCTGGTAGATCTTTCAAGCCTTGAAGATATCTATGAATATTTTTGCAAATTATTATTAGATACATTAGCATGTAAATGACTCAAGTGCATTTATACCTTGCAGTGCTAATGTCTTGACTTCACCTTGAAGTTTGATTGAAAAAACCACTTGGTTTAATCTCGGTGTACTGTAACTTTGGTTTGTGTCTGTGCGTTGCTGTGTTTTGGGGAGGGCTAAATAGGTAGCGTCCGCAAAGAAGGCAGGGAGTGTGCATTTACGTGCGTGTTTGTATATATGGAAGCCAGTTGGATTTCTGCTTACTACTCCAAATAAAGCAAAATGGTAGTGGTATTGGGGGGATGGGGGGCAGTGTAGAAAAACTTTACATTCATTACGCTTACGGCCCTAGCAATGCTCTTGCCTTGGCAAAGTCTCCAATTGCACTTTTGTCAATTGTTGGACTTGGTAAGAAGCCGGTGGCCCCGGCAGGAGCAGGTGGTGGCCCCGATGCCAGGAGCAGGTTCCTGAGCGGAGCCAAAGCAGCAGCGAGAGGAGCGGGGCGGTCTCGGTCCGGCGGCCCTGCAGGTGCAGAGGGCTGACCTTGGCCACAGCTGCCCGTACCGTGGGAGCCGGCTGTGTTGCTGAGGCAGCGACGGAAGCATGTCACTCTTTTGTGAGGAGCAGGGGATGGAGCAAGGAGCTACGTCCAGCTAGAGTCACAAAAGAGGCGCTTGTGAAGGAGTGGGCAGAAAAAACAGGGAGAAACCTGAGAGAAAAGATGGACCACAAAAGGCTCGGTTAGAGGAAATCCTAATGAGGTTAACTTCACTGGAAAAAGAATGCTGCAAGAAGGGAAGGGATTGGTTCGGTAGCTGTAAGACACCAAGAAATGACAATTCACAGGAAAGGTTTTTGCCTTCAAGAGGACTGAATAGCACAGTAATGTTCACGCGACCTCCCGTACATGATGCTGTTTAACTTAATTGTAAAGTAAAATGGATTTACTTGTTGACGCAAAATGGAAGTGGTACCAGATTCTCTTACACTCGGCAGCACAGTGTTTTGGAAGTCTGGAAGTGTTTTCCGGTGACAGTTTTCTCATCTTTAATAAAGATTTTTTCACTGATGGGAAAGAACCATTTGGGAAAACCCAGAGATTTGTTTAGCATTAATGAAAGGAAACAAAACAAACAGCCAAACAAGGGGAAAATAAAACCCAACACACACAATCCCACGAGTGGCTTGCATATAAACGTATGTCACAAATCTGGGTGATTCTGGTAAAAGTATCTGCGCATGTAACTCGTGCGTATGCCACTATACCCTTTACCTGCACGAGAAATATCTGTGACTGAAAATTCCTGGAAGCCAGTGCCGATATCGCGACGATTAATAATCGTGTGCTGTAGCTGCGTGTTTAGCTACATCCCGGCAACTAACTGGATTTTAAGGAGGAAAGACTGTTACTATTCAGCTTGGATGTGGCAGGACCCAGCCTTCCCCCTGTGTTATTAAGCTGACAGTTGGGGTCTCCGACAGAGCCCGTAGAAGTGCTGTGTGACCCGTACATATCAGGATTCTGGTTTTAAGGGAAGGTTACCAGTATCATATCTCACAGCAAGTATGGCTAGCTTTCATAAAGCTAACCTCTGGCATATTTTTCGTCGGGGATCAGATAACTGGAATAATCTTCTTGCATCATTCAAATGCCCGGCTTGGTGTAGAGTATCAGCACGTAGCACGGGCATCGCTCCCCTGGCCCTTTTCCCCCACCCTTAGAGTTTTTGGTGCCTGGTATTTCAAAGGCTTTGCAGTGCGTTGTCTGAAAAATCAGTAAAGGCCTCCTTTTTTTGTTTTTGTTTTTTTTTAGAGGAATGCTGAACACCTTGACATCTGCTGGTCAATTTCGGTGGTACCACCTGCAGCAGTACCACTTGCTGATTCTCTTCCTGTTGTTTCTGGTAGCGTGTTTCTGTCTGTCCCTGGGCTTCTGGCACTGAGAATTAAACTGGACTCTTCACAAAATAAACTAGGTATTTGCCAAAGATGGGTGACGAACAAAGCCTAGGCTGGGCCGTGTGGCAGGAGCACGGATGCTGGGCATGGGATGGATACCTGGGTCTAGTTAAGAAAAAGGAAGCGTGTAAAGGTCAGAGTTGATGCAAGGAAGATTTCCCTGCTGGCAGGGACAGAGGCAAAGCCAGAGAAAGCCCCAGCGGGGCGAGAGGCAGGGAGCGGTTGCCTCGGGTGTTTGTGTCTCTCCGGCGGGCGCTGGTGCGGGCTCTGTGACCTCCCCTGCCCTGCCCAGAGAGGGGAGCGCGGCTCTGCTCTTTGCACACCAGGCCCCGACTGTTTCCATTGCCCAGTTGAAAGTAAGTTTGCTGTTATCTCTGTTCAAGTGATAAAGCTGAAGGTAATCTTGTGTTGGAGCAGTTGAAAGGAAAGCTGAGAAGAACAACTCTCAGAGCAGGCAGGGTGAGAGTACGGACGGGAATATGTTATGGTTGGCCTGTATTGCATACGCTTTTGTTCTCAAAATGAGTGCTTCAGCAGTCGGTACAACCTGCTGGGATTTGGGCGCGTGGTCTTACGAGGAACCTTGAAGTCTTTGGAGGATAGCACGTCGTAGATGTGTGACTTGCTTAAAAGCAGAGCTGGTTAAGTAGCGTTGAGGAAACTTGAAAGTAAAGTCCTATACCTGCTCTTATAAATAGCTTCCTGAAATTAAAATACTGAGTTGACGGCTCTCATTGCAGCAGCAAAATGAGAGCAAGCAGCGGCAGTGAGTATTTAGAGAAGTTCAGAAGTTCTTGGAAATTTGAAAGTGTTAACTCCTCTGTTTCATTTGAAAACTCATACTGCTCAGGGCACTGTTCTGTTAATCCAAAACACAGTAAGGGCGTGTGGGTGGAGGACCATATGGCATGAGGTGTCAAAGCAAAGAATTTGTGCATCAAATGGCACGTGTTCCCTTCTAGTTCAGCCCAAAGATGAGCGGGGTGGGACTGGAAATGATTCAGTTACAAAAAGAGGTTTAAGCGTAAAATAATATTATTTATAACAATTAGTGGGAATAGTTTTACTCCGAGTTCTCGCTATCTCTCTCTCTCTCCTTTCATAGCAGGCTTTGAGTGGCCTTGCAAATTTGGAAGAGAAGACTGTCTGGTTTTTTCACTGTCAGTTTAGATCACTGTGATGTAATTCTGTCTAACACATGAAGAGCCTTTTGCTTGGCCTAGTAGAGATTAGGAATTAGTGCTTGTTTGTGGATGTGTTGAGCCCCTGTTGCCTGTGCTGTGAACAGGACAAAGGGAAGGCTGTGCTTAAATAGCGAGGGTCCTATCATCGCTTTTTGAAAGCGGCAGTTGGAATCAGATATTTACTTTAATGTCTCCTCAGAGGAATTGTTGCCAAGCTGAAGAAATTTTTCTTTTTCCCCAATTTTAAATTGTTCCTGCCCTCTCCAAGCAAAGCACTACCCTCCCTGCAAGTTCAGGTTTTTTATTCTT
Organism: Steatornis caripensis; assembly: GCA_013398225.1. Classification (NCBI taxonomy): domain Eukaryota; kingdom Metazoa; phylum Chordata; class Aves; order Caprimulgiformes; family Steatornithidae; genus Steatornis; species Steatornis caripensis. The sequence continues at coordinate 121,274 of VZSC01010190.1, forward strand.
TTGAAGTTTTTGTCTGTCATAATAATGCTAACTTTTCTGGGTTATAATTTCAAAGTGCTTACTGTAACTGAGAGATAGAAATAAAGAAAAAAAAAACCCTCTACAAAATTGGAGAGTCTTCTAAAGACTTGGGGATCTGGAACTCGGAGGAAAACATACCAGAGCACATAGAAAGTGATGAAAACGGAGCTCCGGCATTCTCTTCAGTCTTTGTTGTCCAATAAACACCAGTAACTGAGGAATCTTTAAAATCTTTCAAGAAGCTGTGAGGAACTTTGCTTAGGTTTTTCTGTACAATAGCTAGAATCAAAGTAGCTAAGCAAGATTAAAAAAAAATAAAACAAAACGCCAGACAGACAAACCAAATGTCTACTTACAGTTTTCGTGCTAAGGTTGCAAACTGTCCCCCTGCCCCTCTGACAAATGTCATTTGAGAAGTCTCATTTAGTTTGCTGCTTTTCTTAGCTTTTTGTTTTTCATTTGCCGTATATATTTACCTAACCGAGTCTCTGTGAAAAGAAGTGGTTGTCATCTTTATACACTGCTGTTAGCGGGGTCCTTAAATTCTGCCCTGAAAAACATCAGCCCAAGGGTACCTGCAGGAGGGTCTGCAGGAGCGTGGTGAGGCGTTCAATCTGAGGGACGCGGTCGGCTTTGAATTTTCCAAATATATGACCGTTAATGTGAAAAAGGGCAAGTTCAGGGCTTGCGAGTCCTTTGCCTTTCCAAGCTATGTGGTATGTAGTGCATGAGAGCTTCTGGCACCATCTCTTAAAAAAAAAAAAGGGAAAAAAAATTGCCACGTGTTCATTTTATATCGCAAGTGCCAAGGGAGAGGGAGCAAGAGACACTGAAAAGGTAAACAAAAGAACTCCAACCCAGCAGCCAAAGGAGGGTGAAGTGAAAAGTTCCTTTTGAAGAACAGAGAGGAAATAAATAGTGTGCGCTTTGTTCTGCAGTACGTCTGCAAGCCTCACTTCTTGGGTAACCGTGATACTTAACTGCAAGTATCCACGCAGGCTTTGGGAAGTAGCTCTCAGCTCATTATTTGTGGAAAATTTTTTTTTTTTTCTTTTCTTCCGCAGTGCAGGTTGAGCAGAGAACACTGCTGCGGCACCGCTCCGAAAGCACCTGCATGTGATGAGCACACGGTGTGGCGGTAATTGAAGTTAAAAATTAAGTTCAGGTCAGCATAAAGAGCCAAAACTGAAACCAAAGGTTCTGAGTGCAAGTTAAGAAACCTTTTTCACTGTTGGGACAGTCAGGTACTGCAATAGGTGGCCCAGAAAGTTTGTGCGGCTTTGAAGGTTTTCAGGTCCTGAGCGGCCTGGTCTGACCACGCTTCGAGCAGGAGGCTGGCCTAGAGACCCCGGAGACTCAGACCCCCAGCGTCTCGGTGGGTGTTCTGAATTTCTGTGTTCCGTTCACTTCCAGTGCTCTGTGCTGTTGCTGCTTTCCAGGCAATAAATACATTGGGAATCTTTGTTCTCTGAATCTCTCTCCCCGTTCTTAAGTCGAGTCAGTGTTTTGCTTTACTGTGAGACTGTGAAGCAGCACAGGAAGATACTTTATTTCATTTTGTCCCTCGTGTTTAAAAAGTATTCCTCCTCAAAGCGTTTATCGGCTCCCCAAGGCCAGGAACCTGACACCTGTTTCTACTTTGGCAACCTTTTCAATTCCTAAATTTGCCTGTAACCATCTCAGAAATACAGGTGGGAGATTCACTTGGGTCGTTCTGGGTCTGAATGTATTACTCCTGGCTTCATCTCATTCCATTTTATCTATTCCATTTTATCTTGGTTATTTGAAGTCCTAACTTGTCCTGAAAGCCAAGTTCATGTTAAATAATCAGATTTCTCTCCCAGTGTTAGTGGAAGGACGGACTCTGACCTGTGCTCTGTGGCTTCCCTTTGCTTTGCCTTTGGATTGATTTTATTAAGCTGTCCATTGACTTTCTTTCCCCATCTCTGAAATGGCGTTTATTGTGTTGTAGCATCTGGCATCCAAGGATCACAGTGTTCTAAACAACCTAAAATGAAATAGTGAGTCCACAGAGTAAATCCAGACCGCTGTGTGAGCACAGCCAGGGCAGCTGAGGGAATTTCACCAGTCAGTTTGCCAAATCAGCAGCAAAACTAAGGGTAGAGCTCGAGTCTCTCGACTGGTTTGCCTTGCATTAACCACTACTTCCAGTTTTCTCACAGCGTCCGTGTGTAAAACGTGCACATTTACCCCTTAATTCGCAGCTTTTCCTGTCTCTGCAGTCAGAGGGCTTGAAGCCACTTGTTCACGCTAGAGCTCTGTCCGCACCAGTAAGTTGCTCCTGTTCTTCCTACCTATTTTGATTGTCCTTATTTACAGAGCTCCCTGTGATAGTCTACAAAGGGCAGCATATATACTTTTTGCTAGCTGATGGTTGCATAATTTTATTGTCAAGGTGCCCGGGAAATAAATCTTTTAAATAACCGTTTTGGCCTGCGAGGCATGCTGAGGTTGATCACCTTCCTTCAGTGTCTGGTCAGCTCTTCTGCTTGTGCGAGAGGATTGCCCTCGATAAACAGCGTAGGTTTGCCGGGAGAAAGGCAAGTGGTGTTGCAGTCCCCGGGGACCCATTAGTTATACCACCTAGGTCCCGTGTGAGACAAACACACACAGTCGCTCATCTTCCTTCTACCTCCCTCCCTTCCTCACAACGTGACTAAACAGTTGGAGTTGGGATCAGCGTGTGAGCTCGGGTAGACTTTTCTGTTGTTCTCTGCTTGGGTGTTTGCGGCGGGCCTCTGAAAGTGGTGAGGTTGCATTAAGTACAGCCGAGGGGCAGAGTTTAGCCTACAGAATCGTTTCTTCCTAGTACCGGTGTGTGGACGGGGAAGAGGTGCCTGACTTGCACGTCCCTGGAAGTTTCCTTCCTCGTGGCGAATAAAGCAAATCTGGTCTGAGAGTTGCTGAGGCATAAGCGACGTGGTCTCAAATTCAGTCGGTTTTTGTGATGAAACTTTTTTCATTCTCTTAGCAGAAGGATCTGTATTATTTGACCCCTAACTTCAATTTAATAGAGGTTTTCCTGCAGAAATAAAAACATTCTATTGGAAGATCCCATGGCAAGCCATGGCGATAGCTTTAGAGCCGAGAGGCGTATCTTGCTTGCTTTGGCTTAGAGCCCCAGTACTCTGGCATACGAGTGCCCTGTGTCCTGAATCCACTTCCACTTCTTTTTCTAGTGTGATCCAAAGTATTCACCCACCCCTTTTCTCTTCGTGCCACTGGCGAGGGATGTGCTGAGATACAGTTCTTCTGTGGTGACTTCACTTCTCTGACTCCAGTGTGTGGGATAAGCACCCAGCGTACAAAAAGGGTGCTTCTTTGTACAGTTTTGGAAATCTGGAGTTATATTTAACAGGAAATAAAGTCACAGTGCACGCTTTGGAGCATGCTTGGGTTGCTTTCCAAATAAGGCTCGCAGCTTCTGGCAGGAAAAGTAGGGATCTCTTATAACAACAGAAAATAAGAACAGGCTAGAAGAAATCCTTTGCAAAATCCTAGCTTAGCTGAGGGTGAATGCACCAGGAAAGACCAACCTTTCTGTGGTCTTTGCTCCAGTGCTTTGAGGAGCTGGAAGTTTCCTCTCTCTTTCCCAGGAGTCCTGGGCTGGTGTGATTATGGAAAGCTTCTTAACTCCTCAACGTTTACTTTCACACTGGTGAACTCGTGTCCCCAAAAACCGGACCCCAAACCCATTCGGCATTAGTTTCACCGCTGCGTGCGTTTCATGTTTTTGCCGGTCCCATTTCAGCGTCCTCCCTCAGGTGGGTGGCATGAGCTGCCAGTTTGACAAGCCGTGGAAACGACGCGTTGCCCAAGCCTTCGCCCGTTCTCTTGCACGCGTGTTGGAGCTTTTTTCAGGAGGCTTTCTTTTCGGTTGTTCTCACGAGTCATGAAACCTAGGGTCTGTCGTAATGCTGCCAAAATATGGGATGCTCGAGGGAGAGGGGCAGGTTAGTGTTGTCAAAGGGCTGGGTATCTCCTTCTGCCTCCTTTCCCCTTGGCTACCAAAAATTCCTACGCCTGGCTTCTAGAGGAACCATTTTACACGCATCTCCGTGATGAGGTTTTTGGTTTAGTGTGAGATCGCACCTGTGGGCAAGCAGGCAGAGCAGGCACCAGGCAGCGTGCATGGGCCTCCCTCTGCCCGTGCCCCATTGCCTTGCTGAAGAAGAAGGATGGGGTGGGATGCAAACGGTCCGTGTTGTGCCGGCAGGAGGAGCGGCAGGCTGAAATGGGCCTCCTCATGCTCTCTGGGTGTGCTTTTGTCCATGCACAGGACACTTCTGTACTTAGGAAATGGGGAAAGAAAGGTGAGGTCTCACTCTCGCTACCCTCTGCCCCCCGTGGGAGATCTCCCTCTGAAGAGAACAGCCCATGACAGGTTCCCTTCAGCAGCGATCGTTATTTGAGGGTGGCACGCAGTGGATGCGCTGGGCCTTCCGGTGGCTTCTGGGCCTGGCAGGCTTCCTTCCCACCGGTTGCAGCTGCAAATCAAGGAAAAGCCACAGAAACACGCGGGGAAGATTCCTTCTTAAACAGTCCAGGAGAGGAAGCTGTGATAAAAGCCAGAAATCCGTAACGTCCTAGCAACCTCAGTGGCTGCAGCAACACTCCATGGAGCAGGAGAGGGGCGTAGGGTTGTCCCCTAGGCACAGTGCAGCACATCCCCACGGAGGGCCCCTGCTGAACTGGGTAATGAGACGGAGTTGAGGGAGAAGGATGTCAGTGTTTCAGCAAGATGCTCTAGGCTGGGGGTTGTGGTGCTCCTCTGATTCCCCGGCACAGGGGATCGCAGTACTTGCCCGTGTCAGAGTTAATTGGATGCAGTGAAGTTAGAGCGGTGAAAGGAGGCCGCTTGCTTGGCGCTGGGGAGATAGACACAAGGGAGCAAAAGCGCCAGAAAAGCATCACGCACCTCGAGCGAGGTTCCGAGTCCGAAACGACAAACCCCCGAGTTCCCAGCTGCTGCCTGGAAGCAGAAGTGTCCAAAGCCTGGAGGTGCCGTGGTTTGCCCAGGTCCCCAAACCTCTGCTTTTGCATGAGCCACCTCTGTCTCGGTAGGCACCAGCCTGCTCGCGTGTGTCTTGCAGGGTGCTGCTGGCATCCGCAGCCTGGGCGTTTTTTGTCGGAGGAGCCTGAGCCAGCTCTTGGAGCACATATGACGTGGCAGCAGTGCTTGCTGCCGTTCTGTACGGCAGCCCCGTGCTTGGAGCGGTATCCCTGCAGGCTCGCAGGGACAGACAGACTTTTTTGAGGAGAGGCCGGGGCGGGGGGAAGATGGATTGTCCTGGTGCCTGGGCAGGGTGTCAATGCTTGACGACTGCTCCCCTCCTCCCTTTAACGTACTTCCCGATTTCACCCACAAGTGTATTTTTGTTTACAGTGATAAATAGTTTGTGTCAAAAAGTTCAAGTGTTTTAATGGTGTCCTCCCAGCCGCAGGATTAAAAGAGGAAGGAAGACCAGAGAATTCTCCTACTCTTGTTCGATAATAATAAGTAATCATAATTTTACTTAAGGCTAAATACCAGCCGTGTTTCCGTAAACACAGCGCACGAGTATCTCTAAAAATCACTGTGTGTAATCAGCAGCAGTTATTCCAAAGACCCCACGTCCCTGTGGTCAGAGCTCCCCAAAGCAGGTTCTTTGCGTTTAGTTCGCCAGGGTCTGGGAGGGAGCAGAGTGTGAATGAGAAAACCAGCCACTAAATGCAAGTTACAAATGATGAGGAAAATTAATCCTGCGTAGGAAAATGGGCAGAGACTGAGCTAATGCAAAAATCAGTTCAAGTTCCGTGTATTTTTACACTGATTTGACTCCTTTTTTCCCTCGGTTCCCTGAGGGCGCAGTGCTAATAATTAAAAACATCTATATTGCAGAAACTTTCACAAACATCCTCTGTGCAGGAAAGGAGGGTATTGTGCTTGCTGGGTTGCCTTTTCCCTCCTGCCCTCTTCCCCGTTTCCAAATTAGGGATCGAAATAAGGAGGGGAGATCTTTTTTCTTAAGCGGGGATTTGTTTCTTTTAATTTTTTAATATCTTACACCCGCTCCGTGAGCAGCAGGTACACAGACCGGCGGGGGGAGGAAGAGCCGGGCCTGCAGCCTCGGAGCCCCTCGCCGG
>VZSC01010190.1:128827-219067 GCA_013398225.1 Steatornis caripensis
GGCGGGGCAGGTGTCGGCCCGGCTGCGCCCAGGGCAGCCAGCCGCCGCGCGCTCTCAGGTGTGCAGCTTGGGAGCCGCTGCGAAGGGGAGGCCCCGTGCTGCCGTCCAGCAGCCGGCCGCCTGCGTGATCCCCCCCAAAACCGGGGGCCCTGGGCCTTCAGCGCGTGGGAGAGCCGGCCGGCTTTCAGAAAGCGAGCGTCCTCACGTGCGGCCGCTCGTCTGCCGAGAGATGACCGTGTCCTGCGTGAACGCCGGACGGTGGCCGCAGCCGGCCCAGCCCTGTTGCTGCATGCCCTCCTAGCTGCATCTGATTAGTCGCCTCGCTTAAGAACGCTAATGTTTTTATTAAATATAGTTATAAAAAAAACACGTAACTGATACTTCTGTCCACAAGTACTGATTGTGTTGGCAGCGTAACTCATGACTTTGCTTTTGTTTCTCTTCGTACAAGTGCTTCCCGTGCAGTTAGGCCTGGCCCTTGCTGGAGGTTATTTTTAGGATGCTTTCGTTCTCTTGATTTTAAGTGTGCTTGAGACCTCTGAAACTTTTTTTGGCGCACAAAGCCAGTGCTGCAGACGGTGGGTAAGCTAGGCAGTTTAAAACCTGTTGACCCAGTCAGCCACACGCTGGCGTGACGTCGCCGTAACCTCAGTTTCAAAACCTAAAGTGGGAGGTGCAGGCTTCGAACGCGATGCCTGAGCTGCTGGTATTGACGTTACGTTCAAAATGCCGTTCTGATGGCCGCTTCCCATCCTGGCCAGAGATTACTCGCTGAGGTCTGCAGTGTTCCAGATGTTTGGGGTTACGGGAGACGAAGAGCATTGGCTGTTAGCTTGCTGCGTGAGTAAAGAAGCAGAAATTCATTACGGATGAATGCTGCCCTTAGATTTCTCTTTGAGTGTCCATCTCTTCTCCGAGGTGGAGGCTGCGGGGAAGATCCCTGCAGCTGGTGTGGACACAGTGAAACCCGCAGCTGCGCCTCGAGGTCGCGGCTCGCAGGCAGGCGCTATATTGGGTGTCATTCACTGACCTCTCATCCTCACCCTCCTCTAAGGAGCAGAGCACGTGCAAGATGAGCCAGGTGGTGCTTTCCTGAGAAACGAGAGTTACAAGCACATCCATGCCAGCTCTAGCCAGACCTCAGCAGCTGCTTGTGATGCCTGGGGTGCTTCTCCCTCCTGCCCTTGTTCCTGTTCGCAGCTTGCCGTGAGGTGGTGGCACCCTCGATAGCGACCCGACGGGCCGGAGGAGTCAGAGGCTGAGTCCGCAGGCGTCACCAAAACAGTCCGGCACAGGTGCCATGCCGCTAACACGCTTTCTGCGGCAGCTTGAGCTGCGCAGTCGTGTGCCATGGACACGTAACCACGCGTTGCACCGTGGCATAACCGTGGACGGTGAGGAGAACTCGGGTATTTCTCTGAGATTAGATTACTAGCCGCCCTTTAGAGGCTCTACAACAGCTGTGCTTTAGACAGCATGGCTGGCTGCTTTCCTGGTAGCTGCCACCTCATAGTGGCAGATCATTACAGGATTAATTGCAACATTAGCTCTGTTGCTTTGATGGTGCAGGTGGTGTTGCCTTGTGCCTTATAAGAGGCGTGTTGAAGCAGGGAAGAACACCGCAGCTTTTGCTGAGGTGCACATCAGGCCTGTACAGCCCATTTCCGTTACTGCTCCCCTTGGTCTGTCCTGCTGCCGCTGTCGCCTCCCGCTTACCGTGTCACAACGTGAGCACGACGCGAGACACCACCTCAGCGATGCTGTCTTTTTGGGAGCCTTTTCTGGCACGTTGGGAGGTCAGAAATGGCAACTGTCGGTTTGCTGAAAAGCGCCGGAGTTTGGGGTTCAGAAGAAAGCCTGGGCAGCGCGGCAGGGGTTGCGCGGGAGAGGGGCCTCTTGTCTCGTGGGCAGTCGGAGGCACTGGGTTTCAGGAGCGCGCCAGCCCTGCAAGAGCACGCACAACTGCTGGAGGGGGACTCCAGGTGTGAGGAACTGTTGTACCTCCAGCAGAGTGTGTACCGTACCGGCTTTTGCATTTTTACTTACGTTCCTAAGAACATTTTTGGTAGGTCTGCAGGTCTGGATGCAGGAGGTGTAAAGCTCCTGCCAGCAGTATATTTTTTTCCCGGTTCCATGTTGTGCGTGTGTTTAAAACAGTCCGCGTAAACCAGCGCGAGTTGCGTTCTTCCGACTTGCAGACCTAGGCCTGGAGACAGAGTTCAGCGCCTGGTGCACAATCATAACAATAAAAAATGAAGAGGTGGGCTGACCAGCAGCCGTGTGTGGATAGCCCGGAGTGTTTGCCTTGATTTGTGAGGACGTCTGTGTTGATTCACCCGAGCTCTACTAAACTACATTCCTAACTTCTGACCGATGGCAGTGTTGTTGGCAGGTTTTCAGGTTGTGAGTCTCCTCTGACTAGATGTTGATGCTCTCGCTTGCAACCCTGAAATTTCATGTCTGTCTCACACATGTGTTATTAATTGACTGTATTTTTGCCTGATACTGGATGGCTGCTCTTGTAGCTGCTGTGATGAAAGAGTAACCACTCCAGGCTTCCTGCTGTGAGGTTTAAGGAGATAGTGGTGTTGCTCACAGCTCTAGTGAAACATGACAGGTGAAGTACGGCGAGATGTGACTCGGTATGAGAATGTTTTGGACGGGGTGCGAGTTTGACACGCAGTACAGGCGGTGCTCATTTGAAAGTCGCAGTAATGGGGGTGTCCTGTTTTCCTGTTGTGTTGGAGCAGTCACATAATTTTTTTTTTTTCTCCCCCCCACTATAAAGCAAAAGCTGGCAGGCTGACAAACGGGCAGCTTACAGGACGGACTCTCTGGCTACTGACCATTTAGCTGGTAAGTCTTACTTTGGGAGCGCCAAAGATCTTGCTGTTGCTGGGCTTGCTTGTCAGAGGGGCTTTCTGGGTGTATCCCTAAGTCAGCGGGAGTTCAGGCACCTGCAGTGTTGTGGTTTAGCCCCAGCCAGCAGCTGAGCACCACACAGCCGCTCGCTGTCAGAGGAGTTGCAGCGGTGCCCTAGCCCAAGTCAGGACAGGTGGCGTCCTGGGCCCTTTTTGTTTCCTCTCCGGGGTTACACAATGGTCTTGGACTGACTGTCCAGACTTTCGCATACTCATTTAAAAATTGCACACCATTAATAATTGATAGCTTCATTAGAGTATGCTTTAACAACTTCTGGTGTCCCCCTTTCTGATGACCTTCTTAGGTTGCACATCCTCTGCGTTCTTAATGAGGAGCTCTGGTTTTGGTGACCACTGTGCTGTGAGGAAATATGCCCCCTGAGTTACTGTCTGGTTTGGCAGAAGAACTGGGCAGCTGACTGGCACTGTGGGTGCTGTTCCAAGAGGCTGACTGGAGAAGTGTTCAGTAACACATACTTTGTCTTCCCGGAGTGATTCTGTGTGCATCTTGAATGGTGTTGGTAATAGTGCTGCCACCTCTGTCTCTTGCAGTGGCATACCCGGATTGTGTGTGGGTGGGAAGTCGACAATGAGCTCCGTGGCAGTTTTGACCCAGGAGAGCTTCGCTGAACACCGCAGCGGCCTGGCTCAGCAGCAGGTGAAAGGTAAGAAGACGTAGATGAGTTCCTGTGATGTGCCTCTAAATACAGACTACACTGGCAAGGCTCCCTGCTGTTACCTAAGCTCGGTCCATGCATCCGGTTCTCCACAAGAGTGCAGACGTGGCGTTCTCCATTCCTAGGCTGGTGGTCTGCCAGCCTCTGGCTTTCCACTGCCAGCAGCACAGTGGTGATGCTGCACGGTGCAGGGCCAGGAGGAGGCAAGCCTCAGATCTTCATAGAGCTATGGCCAGTGACGTGGTCAGCTGTGGTATGGGGCACGTGCAAGAGTGGGGCTTTGGGCTGCGAGAGAGCCTCGTGGGATCAGCATGCTGGGCTGTCACTTCCTTCCTTCGCTCAGCCAGGTGCTGGGGAAGGTCGGTATAACTGTATTAACTGGCTCACTGATGGGTTTCAGCACCCGCGCTCCAGCTGCGAGCTGGCCCGCTTGGCACGGCCCAGTGCACAGCTGAGTCGAACGTAAGGTACGGGCTTTCCCTGGACCCCACCCTAACCATAGCACTTCTCTCTGCCTTCCTCCTGGGTGTATATTTGTCTTGTCCCCCTTGGACCTGCAGCCCTGCTCTGTTCCTTTCAGTTCTTTCTGCTCAGCCTGTTCTCCCCTAATTAAACCCCTCTTGACAGAGTTGGCAGTAACGTGCTATTTGCTGCCGCCATTCACTTGCACGTTCACTTGCTGCATCTGTAGTGCCAGCTCGGACGAGGCTGGTTGTTCATGGCATCTATTGCAGGCTGTGCTGTGCTGAGATCAGTTGCGCTCCAGACTTGGCTGCTCTACAAGCATAACTGTAATAGGATTAATAGTAGCGTGCAAGCCATTTGCTCTCCCTTGTTGGAGGTGCCTAAATACAATCGCACTGCCTATGAATAGGGGCGTTTCTGAGGGGAGAGCATCTCGTTTACCCTGTTTGCTTCACCCCAGTTACAGCTTTAAACTCTGAAGAAGAGAATGATCCTCCAACCTACAAGGAAGCCTTCCCTCCGCTCCCTGAGAAAGCACCATGTTTGGAAGCTGCCCAGGAACCTGCTGGGCCCTGGAGCAAAATCCGACCAATAAAGGCTTCTGTCATCACTCAGGTTGGTGGGAGTGGGTGTCTCGTGTCCCTCCTTTCCCTCCCTCCAAAAAGTAGGCAAAGTGAAGCTTTCCCTGGAGTATGAAATCCTTAAGCCTGCCTCTTTGCTGTACTTTACCCTGGGGCACAGGGAGGACTGCAGCTGAGGGCTAGGACTGCTTTGGAGGGGATGGATGTGTTGGACAACTGTCCAGAAAAAGCTCTGCATCCCTGTTCCACAAATAGCTGGAGCAGGCCTGAAGGGAGGATTGCAGAATTCAAGAAGTGAGCGCTAATCCGCTAAAGTCTTCCCTGCCATAGCTTAGCACTTTTGCCTGCCTCCTGTAATTTAGGAAGAACGCGCCAGTGTGGGACAGACTGCCTGCTGCAGGGCTCCCGCATGTTCCCTGGTCGCAGCTGGTGTCCCCCCCGCCTCTGGAAAGGCTGATGGGTTGCACAAACCTGGGAACTTAGTATGCCAGTAAAGTCCTGTATGGCAACTGGAGAGGGAGGCAGCGGCAATCCAAGGTGTACTGACTGCTTGCTGTGCTCTTCTTTTGTGTGTCCTGTGGCTGAGAAGGTGTTTCACGTGCCACTGGAGGAGAGGAAATACAAGGACATGAATCAGTTCGGAGAAGGCGAGCAGGCCAAGATCTGCCTTGACATCATGCAGAAGACAGGAGCTCACCTGGAGCTGTCTCTCGCAAAGGACCAGGGCCTTTCGATCATGGTCTCTGGCAAGCTGGAAGCGGTCATGAAGGCTCGGAAGGAGATTGTCGCTCGGCTGCAGACTCAGGTGAGGGCATCTAACTGTTTCTCACTTCATCTTTGCTCGTCCCCAAGACTTGCAAATGCTTTGAGACCCTTGGGCGTGTGCGCTAGTAAGGCGAAGAGGTGTTATTAGATGACTAATTCAGCCTTGCCGTATATTTTCGAAGCACACAATTGGCGATTTGGAATGGAAATGAGACTTAAAATAGGGTTCAAAGCTAATTACAGGCCATGGTCTTGCATGAAGGGTGGAGTCTGCAATCTCTGAACACTTGAATTGCAAACAGTGACTTTGTGCTGAGGTGCTGCTGCGGGAGGGAGTGCAGGCCCCTCACGCAAAGCTAGTAGCGTGTGAGAACGGGACTGTGCTTTCTCTGAAGTCCTTCAGAGGAGAGCGCGGAGGGATGGGAGAAAGAAAAGTAGGGGAGAGGAAGTCCTGCCAAAAGCTGAAAGCTTCAGGTCAGAGTTCTGGATTGTGTAACTCAAGCCACACTGGTAAGGAGGGCCAGCCCTGTTGTTTCAGGTGCTTCTCCTTTCAGTCCCCTAGGTTTTGGTTTCTTACCTTCAGGTTCCTGATTTCCTAATCACGATGGTAGTTCTTGTTAGTTTATATCACAGCCAGGTCTTGTGGTGCGTCTTAAAGTGAAATGTCAAAGGTAGTTACTGCAATAGTTAATACCGCGTCTGCTTAGCACCGTTCAGCCCATGTGTCATACCCTGCCAGAGGGAAGAGAGAGGGACAAACCCTACATAATGTGTATCCGAAAAAAATAGTTCAGGTCGTACTGCCACCAATCCACGACCCACTGGCCTCAAATGTACCTCCTACTGCCCTGGCCCCAGGTCTGAAAGGTGTATCTGAAAGGTATTCCAAACTTCTCCTAGCTTTGGCTGGCTTCAGTCCAGGGACACAGAGTTGAAGAGTCACACCAAGTGATCTTCTTTTTTGGGTTCTTCCCCCCCCACCCCCCAGTGTAGCTTGAATTTTACGTGTCTTAATTACTGTTAGTAGTTACATATTCACAGGCATCGAGAGCGTGGTAGCAATCGTAAGCTACCAGGTCTGTAAAAACTCGGTGAGAAGGGAAGAAGTTGGGAACCTCTGTTACAAGCCAGCCCTTTAATGGTAGATCGAGAGAAGCTTTTGGGACCCCTTTTCCAAGAGCGGCCCTCTAGAAGCAGTCCCAGGAGCAGCATGTGCTACATTGAAGACACTTTAGCCCTTAGCAGCGGTAAGCGTCTCCTAGCTGTCTGCCTGCTGGAATAGGTATCTGGTGTTGAATTTCTGTTTCCTAGGAGTCAGGCTGTGTCTCTTGTTCTCTGTAGCCTTGGCAGCAGATGTCAGAGTTCAGATAAACTCCACTCGTGAACCATCATCTCAGTTGCTGCCTGGTACTGCTCCAGTGTCTTACACTGGAGGATAGGCACCTCCTCTGCTGTGCCTGAAGGCCTTTGGTAATTCAGAGTATTACTCCTGTGCAAACAGAAGGGTTTTGAGGAAAAGGTGGGGTTTAGGCTCCTGGTATACAGGCGCTGTAGGTCAGCTGTTCTGGTACAGTATCAGTCCTCAGACAGAATGTGCTGGGAAGGGCATTGTGTTTGCTCCTCTGTGGTACCGCTAAGGAGCACCTAACTCGCTTTGCCTGGCTCCGTTCCCGTGGATCTGCCCATGCGGGCAAGGGTTCTCACAGATGCCTGGTTCTTGTGTTGCAGGCTTCAGCGACAGTTGCCATCCCCAAGGAGCACCACCGCTTTGTCATTGGAAAGAACGGCGAGAAGCTGCAGGACCTGGAGCTCAAAACTGCAACCAAAATCCAGATCCCCCGCCCGGATGACCCCAGCAACCAGATCAAGATCACCGGCACTAAAGAAGGGATTGAGAAGGCCCGACACGAGATCCTGCTTATCTCTGCTGAGCAGGTACTTCAGTGCTCTCATCTCTCCCATAGTGTTAGCTGGAGAGCAGTTTTGCTTCTCCAGGGTATGTTAGGTGTTGTAGCCACCATGGCCACAGTCGGTGGCTAATATGTTAGTCTGAACAGAGGTGTACACTGTGCCACTGGCTGTATAAGCACTGCTGCCAGGTTCCGCAACCTCCATTTTGCCCATCTCTGAATTCAGATAAGCATATTCCATATTTGAAGTGAACCACATTGGGTGCCAGCTGAGATGAGGCAGGAGAACACAGAGGTGAAAATTGTAAATCATCAGCAGCAACAGCAGTTTTTGTAGATCTAAAGGGATGGAGGTCTACAGGCCTGGAAACTGAAAAGGTTGATTGGGCCAGAACGTCGAGCAAGACAGCACTGAGAACTTAGCAGAGACCGTAATAGGGAGGGCAGTTCCCACCAAGGTCTGTTCTGGGCTCTTGCAGGATAAGCGTGCCGTGGAGCGGCTGGATGTGGAGAAAGTGTACCACCCCTTCATTGCTGGCCCTTACAACAAGCTGGTGAGTGAGCTCATGCAGGACACAGGGACACGCATCAACATTCCTCCACCCAGTGTCAACAAGACAGAGATAGTCTTCACAGGAGAAAAGGAGCAGCTAGCCCAGGCCATGGCTCGTGTTAAGAAGATCTATGAGGAGAAGGTATGGATGGTCCATAAAGCTTCCCATCTTCCCCGCCACCTGCTCGTAATCTCTATTCCCTTCTTGTTCTACTTCCATACATCCCTCTGTTGCATCATCCTCATGTCAGCTGTGGCTCAGCAGCCCTTGCAGTATGTGGCCCTGGATCTTACCATTTCCTTACTCAGCAGAGTGGGACTTGGGGTGATGCTACCAAGGAGCTGACAGATTCCTCACTTTTCCATGTCACGGGAATTAGCAGACCACAGAGAGCTCCCTTGGCTCTCGCTCGCACAGGTGCTACTAAGGAAGCCAGTGTGAAGTCTACAGTGGTGGCTGGCTGACCGTATCAAGATTGCTACGTTAGTGGAAGTTGCCGATGAGTGAATTTCACTCCAGTTTATTTTCCACAACCAGCGTTGCTGTGAATATCCTTGTTGTGGGTTTTGGGGCTGTTTTTCTTGGTGGTTAGGTCCATATTTGTACCAGTCTGGATTTCAACAGAGATAATCAGCCTACAGCCTAGTAGCCTACATGGTGTTGCATTACAGTACCACCTGGGGGACAGCTGGGTGTCGAGCCCTGTTGTGCAAGGCTGGGTGGGGGTGTTTGTAGTCTCTTCCATGTAGTGTTCCGGTGAGCTTTGACACGGGATGCCCGTTGGTACTTCAGCTGTGAATTCCTGAGCACAAGGCCTTCCGACCTGAAGGGTGCTAGGGTACTGCAGAACCACTGTGCTCACCTTTGCTTTGCTCTTTCCTGGGTGCAGAGTTTCACGGCGTCTTGTGTCTCTTCCTTTTGCTCTTGTCCTTCCCTGCTCCCTTGTGATTGATGCCCCAGTGCCTCTGCCCCTACAGAAAAAGAAGACTACAACCATTGCAGTGGAAGTGAAGAAGTCCCAGCACAAGTACGTCATCGGCCCCAAGGGGAATTCCCTGCAGGAGATCTTGGAGAAAACTGGAGTCTCTGTCGAGATCCCACCCACTGACAGTAGCTCGGAGACGGTGATACTGCGAGGCGAGCCTGAAAAGCTTGGGCAAGCATTGACTGAAGTCTATGCAAAGGTACTGATGAGATGGGCTAGGCCTTCTTTGCAATGCCTGTAACGGTACATCTGTGAGCACTGACAGCTGTAGGAGGGTAGTCCGTTGGGCTGTTAGAGATGCAGCTTATGAGTCAATACTGAGGATGCAACATGGGAATTGAAACTGAGTTTTTGTGAAGACCTCTTCCAGTCTGCCTGTCAAACAGCTCCTCTGTTCTCTTGTCTCTCAGGCCAACAGTTTTACCGTCTCCTCGGTCTCTGCCCCCTCTTGGCTTCATCGTTTCATTATTGGAAAGAAAGGACAAAACCTGGCCAAAATAACTCAACAGATGCCAAAGGTATGGATAAGCTGGTTAGCTTAGCACCCGCTGATGTAGGAGATGGTTTAGACCAGATCACTCTTTGGAGAAGAGGGAAATGTATGTGGTGTGGGTAAAACCAGGGAGGAAATGACACGGATCTTATTATTAAGGGGAGCCTCTCTCTTACTGCTGCAACTCATCCTATGTTATTGTCATGGGTTGAGCCATTCAAAGGAGGCTTTATGTGTTACTATTTTGAGAACTGATGTATTAGGATACCTGCAAATGCTGGCTTCAACAAGGCTTCTCCCTGGTGAGTTAGGTGATACCTAGGAAAGGCTAGGTGAGTAACTTCTCCAAAGCCTTTGCAGGCTCCAGGACAGCACCAAAGCGTTGAGCTCTAGACACTGCGATATGGCCCGAATTGTCAGTTACCTGCTTCTGAAACCACGGGAATGATGTGTGTACTTTGTGGGAAGGAGACCGTCTCCTAGTGGCAGGAATTGATGGTGTAGGGCTGAGTAACAGCATTGACCTGGCTTGTGTCTTGGAAAATTCTTACTGGGATTCATCACTGTGTCTCAAGGTTCACATCGAATTCACTGAAGGAGAGGATAAAATCACTTTGGAAGGACCTACGGAAGATGTGAATGTGGCTCAGGAACAGATTGAAGTCATGGTCAAGGATCTGGTAAGCTGGTTTACTGGTTCCAGTACGTGAGAAGAAAGTGGGGGAAAAAGGGGCAACAGAGCAGAGATGGCAAGGCGCATATCACATCCGTGCGATGTCTTGATGTACTTAACAGAACTTGCAGAAGACAAGTTGTGTGGCGGATGGATGAAACCCTTGGTTACGAAGCTCATCCGTAGCATTCTTAAAAAATGCGCAGCGGGTCTTAAATCTTTTGGTGGAGAGAAGGAAGGATTCTCTTTCAGCAGTAGCTGGAGAGGCATATAAGTCCTTTCAAATGTTTCACAAGCGTGGTGCTCTCAGCTCAAACTGTGGAGGAGTGCTTCTGCTCTGCTTGCTAGTGCTTGTAGCTGACGACTGGAGAGTCAGTGCCAATACAGGCAGTAGGCAGTTACTTAGGGCATGAGACAGGAGAAGTGGTGGCCTACTCTACCTAGTGCGATACCATTCTTTATAGATCAACCGGATGGATTATGCAGAAATCAACGTTGACCACAAATTCCACCGACACCTCATTGGCAAGAATGGAGCTAACAGTAAGTGGAGTGCCTTTCTAATCCTTCCTATGCTTGGACTCTCCACGTTCAGTAGATTATATCAGGGGCTCTGTAGCTCACCCAGCATGCTGCCTTCATCCCGTTTCCTCTGCTCTTCTGGAGTTGTGTTGGCAGAAGGAGATAAACGGGCAGTGAGGCCTGGGTATGGCTTTAATGTGCGAAAGCATTTTGGGAGGTCGAACAGTGGTGGGATTACTTTGCCATGTCCTGGAGGAAATTTTTGTTGTTGTTTTTTTGTTGTTTTGTTGTTGGAGAATTGTGTTTTGTTTTGAAGCTGCTCTATGTGAATTACATTTTAGCAGCTGATTGGAGGTGGTGAAAATGTGCTTGGTGAGTTTCTCCCCTCAAAAGAATTTGAGATGCGAAACGAATGATTATCTTCCCATCTAAATGTGGTGCTGTTTAGGGAAGAAACAGATACCTTGCTCTGGCAAGTGAACAGTTGGCTCTGTAGATGCCACCATATTTACTGGTACAGGTTCTTGTGCGGCACAGATCTGCTCTCGCTGAACTCCAGGGTGAAGAGGCACTTTGCCATGTTTCAGCCCGACCTCACTGGCCCCTTCTTAGAGGCTGGTTTACTTCTTAAACAGCCTCTGAGCAGTAATAATCAAGGTGCCTTGCTTCGAAGGCTTGGCCCAGCAGACTGTGTCACCACCTTCCTTGCCTTGAAGTTAACAGGATTAAGGACCTCTACAAGGTGTCTGTGCGCATTCCCCCGGACAATGAGAAGAGCAACCTGATCAGAATTGAAGGAGACCCACAGGGGGTCCAACAGGCCAAGAAAGAGCTGCTGGAACTCGCATCCCGTATGGTGAGTAGGATGTGTGATGCTTGGGGAGGCCACAGGGTTTGGGCTCTTACGTTCCCTCATAGCCTTCTGGTGCAAGCGTGTGCCGCTTGCTCACCGAGCACTTCGATGTCAGGACAAATGCGAGTTCCTCTTCACAGCTGTGTTCCTCTGTTCCCCTGGATACCTCTTCTCTGTCGACCTAAAGTGAATTTTGTCTGGAGGAGAAAAGAGGGACAATGCTGTCACATAAACTGTCAGGCAGCAAATTGGTAAATAAAAGTATGTGGCTCTCCTGCTGAACACTCAATGTAAACTTTGTTCTCATCAGGAAAATGAACGCACCAAGGACCTAATAATTGAGCAGAAATTCCACCGGACCATCATTGGGCAGAAGGGCGAGCGGATCCGGGAAATCCGGGAGAAATTCCCAGAGGTAAGGCTTTCTAGGAGTTGAGGAATCCAGAGGGTATATTTCCTGCTTGGGGAGTAGACAACGTCATCGCTGAAGTCATAAATTTAGTGGTGCTGTATCTAATACGTATGAGAAAATGGTTCTTTTGGCCAGAGGCTGCTGATTACCCTTTCCTGAATGAGAAAGGGGATGTGTAGGATCCCCCCCCAACCTTTGTGTGTGTCTGACAAAGCAATTCTTGCATTGGCTTGAGTTAACTATAAATGACCACCTCTTACAGGTTATCATCAACTTCCCAGACCCTGCGCACAAGAGTGACATCGTCCAGCTTAGAGGTCCCAAAAACGAGGTGGAGAAGTGCACCAAGTACATGCAAAAGATGGTGGCAGACCTGGTAAGGGGGACTTCTCTCTGCTGTTCTCTCTGACATGCCTGGATAACCCTGAAACAAAGCAGAACTGTACTGGCCTGGCTAGGGCTGAAACACCGCAGGATGAGGGAGCTGTAGACGCTGTTCTGGCTGGATGAGGACGGGGAGTAATAACCTGTTATTTGAGGGCCGTAGGGGAAGGTACTTGCCTTTGCTTATTCTTGTAAATCTCTTGTACAGAGGACTTCCTTGGGTCTAAGCCTGTTGTCAAAATCTTGTTTATCAAGATCCTGGGACGGGACCTTGCTTGCCATGACGGCGTAATCTTCACTTCTCCCTTCCTTTCCCCCTTAGGTTGAAAACAGCTTTTCTATTTCTGTCCCCATCTTCAAACAATTCCACAAGAACATCATAGGGAAAGGAGGTGCTAACATCAAGAAGGTGAGATACCTTTCGTGTCTCCAGTGCTCGTTATGGGCACTGCCTGCAGCTAAATCCCACTTGCTGCTCATCTCTTTGGTGATATCAAATATAACCTCTGAGGGCTTTTTTCTGACATGGGACACCTCTGAGATGATTTCCTCCCCCCCACCCCCGCCCTCATTTTTGGCAGATCCGTGAAGAAAGCAACACCAAAATTGATCTCCCAGCAGAGAACAGCAACTCGGAGACAATTGTTATCACAGGCAAGAGAGCAAACTGTGAGGCTGCTCGCCATAGAATTCTTGCCATCCAGAAGGAGCTGGTAAGTGAAACGACTGGCCTGTTGCAGATGAGGGACTTGAAGATGTTGCTGGAAGATGTAAATACAAGACAAGTGCTTGTAGTGCGAGAGGGCAGGGAGGAGACAGATGTGTCAGTCTGTTCTTGGCTCTTACACCCAAGTTTGTGGCTGCTCGTGTGTCAGGAGTAGCCACTCTTAAACCCCTCTGGCTGGGCGTTTCTTACACACAGCTCTGTAAAGCTCCTAGCAGCGTGGGAGTTGGAGGGTAAGCAGAGTGGGCGCAAACACATTTGTGGAGCTTGACTGACAGCCTGGTACTGTCCTTTCTTAGGCCAACATCACCGAGGTGGAGGTCTCTATTCCTTCCAAGCTGCACAACTCCCTCATTGGCGCCAAAGGCCGTTTCATCCGCTCCATCATGGAGGAGTGTGGTGGAGTCCACATCCACTTCCCCACCGAGGGCTCTGGCAGTGACACGGTGACCATCAGGGGCCCAGCCCAGGATGTGGAGAAAGCCAAGAAACAGCTGCTGCACCTGGCAGAGGAGAAGGTAAGCCTTGTCTCACAGGAGAAGGAGCAGATTGTTTTGGCCAGCTGTTTGTTTTTGGAGGTTGAAGTGATCCTCTCTGACCTGCTGGGAAGCCTCCAGCATCAAACAGCCCTATCGTCTTCTGAAGGATTCGAGTACAGTTTGGATGATAAAAAAAAACCGGCTGTGCTTGCATCCTTGTGACAGTGAGTTCTTCCTGCGTGGGTAGAAGAACTGATTGTAATGCTTCTGTCCCCAGGCTGGGGCTGTGCTCAAAGGGTTAAGGCTCCCCATTCCTATGCTTTGAGTGCTGTTGGGTGTCCACACTTCTCTGAAACAGCTTACTCTGTGTATCTGCTTTCCCTTTTTTCTTGATCTCTGAATTCCAGCTCCAGTTCTTCCATTTTGCTGCATATATCCAGATTTGAGAACTTCGAGTTACAAGACCTTGCTCTGAGTTCTGACTGACTGACTGGTCATTTTAAGAGCAGGAAAAAAGCCTTTCTAATATCAACATGTGAACGTGTTCTCCTGATCAGTTGGTTGCCCCTGCTGCCTGGCTCGCAGCAGTCGGTTAGAGAATGGTTATGCTGCCTTGTGTGAGTGTCAGACCCTTCTCCCGGGGAAGCCTTTTCTGCTCGTATTCTCCCCAGTCGTGCTGAGTGCAGAGTTAGCTTTTCAGCCCCGAGAACATCTTTCGGGTACTGTTTTTAATTTAAGACATCGTATACCTTTTTGACTTTGACAGCACGCTGCATGTGCCTTGCTCTTGCAACACTGTGTATGTTGGTGCAGGTAACAAACCTACGTGCTTACTGTTGATGCTGATGTGCATTTTCTCTATATTGACGTGTTCCATGGGTATCTGACCCCTTTCAGCAAACAAAGAGTTACACCGTGGACCTCCGTGCAAAGCCAGAGTACCACAAATTCCTTATTGGTAAGGGTGGTGGCAACATCCGTAAGGTGCGTGACAACACTGGGGCCCGCATCATCTTCCCAACCTCTGAGGACAAAGATCAGGAGCTGATTACTATCATGGGAACTGAGGAGGCTGTCAAGGAGGCGCAGAAGGAGTTGGAGGCTCTCATCAAGAACCTGGTATGAACTACGTTTTCTGCTTTCTTGCCTATCACGGTAGCAAGATGTAACGAGTCAGTGTGGAGGACCTGCTTGTCCTAAAACCATCTGCTGCCCGTCCTGGGAGCTCAGGAAGATCCTCCTTGCTGTCACTTACTGGGGTGAGGTTGTAAACCAATTGCCATTGAGCGCAGCAAACTCATGCTTATTACCAGGACAGGCAGGGTTGACTGGCTGTCATCTGTTGGCAGGATAACGTGGTTGAGGACTCCATGGTGGTAGACCCCAAGCACCACCGCCACTTTGTCATCCGCAGAGGGCAAGTTCTGCGTGAGATTGCAGATGAGTATGGTGGTGTGATGGTCAGCTTCCCGCGCTCTGGCACCCAGAGTGACAAAGTCACCCTCAAGGGAGCCAAGGACTGTGTGGAGGCAGCCAAGAAACGCATCCAGGAGATCATCGAGGACCTGGTATGTTGCAGGAAAGCTGTTTCTTCTGTGATTTGTTGCTTCACCAGTGCCCTCCTTGAACCTGCTGTACAGCCAAGCTTTATGCGAACAAGTTCCACAGTAGTTCTGGGATTTGAAGCTTTGCTGTCAACATATAGGGTCTGCAAACTTTGGATCCCAGCCCGGGGAATGGCAGCTGGCTCCAAAACAGCAAAGCTGTATAAAGGAATTGCCTCCTCTGACAATCTTCTTGGATTTTTGGAGTGGAAATAGGAGCCCCTTCCTTGGTGTGCTCCTAGACATTAAAAGATTGGAGCCTCTTTGTGCCTCTCCACGCCTGGCCTTGGGCAGTGGTTGCTCTCTGGGGTTACGTGTGCTGTTAGTTTTGTCTTTTGGAAGCGGCCAGCTGTCAGACCTGTTCTCTTCCTTTCCTTCCTCCCTGCATCTTTTTGCTTTCTTCTAATCTCTCCTCCTCTTTAGGGTAATAGAGAGCTTGAGCTTTGGTCTTGGAAGCCTTTGGCATTGTGGGCTGGGGGTGGCTGTCACTAAGAAATCATCTGCTAACTTCTCTGAGAGAGGGAAGATTCCAGGAAACTTTCAGTTCTTCCCCTGCCAGCAGCTGTTACCTGTTCTGACTCGTCACTGTGTCCATTGTGGATTTCACCATGCACAAGCGGCCTCTTTTCTGGCGCGAAAGAGGCTGCAGCACAATAGAGCAACTCTGCTTTCTCGCAGGAAGCTCAAGTGACAATCGAATGCACCATCCCGCAAAAGTTCCACCGCTCCATTATGGGCCCCAAAGGATCCCGGATCCAGCAGATCACCCGGGACTATGGTGTCCAGATCAAATTCCCCGACAGGGAGGAGAACCCAGGTATACGCATGAATGCGTGTTCGCGTGATAGCTGGAGTGATCGGATGAGTGTAGTGTAGTGTAGCCGTATCAGCGGAGATGTCCTGCTTAACGTCTATGGAGAACTGGCCCCAGGCGTTGCCAGCACTGTGCTTGAATCTGGGCTTTGCATCAGCCTTTGTCCTCTTGGGAGGAGGGGATGGTTTTAGGAGGTAAAACCGCAGACCTGGCTGTTCTCACCACAGGGCGCACGAGGACCTACCCTGGCAGAAAGGGCTCTCTGCAGGCTTGCCAAGGTCTCTCTTATCTCCCGTGCTGTCGTTGCTGGGTGCGCTGAATTCAGCACGGCTGGGGCCTGTCGGATACTCTGGCCTAGCACCAGCCGTGCTTCTGTAACATCCAGTGCTGTGCTCATGATCTTCCCTGTTGGGGAAGAAACCACCAGCCTTACTTGTTGCCTCTGCTGACGCGGGAGCGCAGCCTCTGCTTCCATAGTGCAACTGCACGTCCTTTGTGCGCAGGCAAAGGCAGTATCAATGCTGTGTGGAGAGGTGCGGCCTGAGTGTTCTTGTTCTGCTCGTTCCAGGCTAAGCCAAGCCATGGCAAGCTGCCTGTGCTAGGGGTAACCTGCTCCGTAGAGGTCTGTAGTGTCTGACCTCTTGTGGCAAAGCCCAGGCTGAGCCTGAGGATCTAGAGGGGGAGATAATGAGCAAGGAGAGGGCTCTGTGCGTTTAACATGAGACTTTGCGTGTTTCCAGCCCCTGCTGCAGAGCCAGCTGTGCAGGAGAATGGCGAGGAAGGTGGGGAAGGCAAGGACGGGAAGGATGCCGATCCCAGCTCGCCAAAGAAGTGCGATATCATCGTCATCTCTGGCCGCAGGGAGAAGTGCGAGGCAGCAAAGGAGGCGCTGCAGGTGTGTGGCTTTCTAAGCCCCTTAGCCCTGTAATGTAGTGATACCCTGATGTAAAAAAAGCTCACTGCAGGCTTTAGTGGTGGCAATCAAAGCTGCTCGGTCAAGGTTGCAGTCCAGGTGGTCGCTGATGCTAACAGTAGAGGTGGTCTGTACTGCTCAAGGGAAGTCCTCTGCTCTGTCATTTAGCCTGGCGCCTTGAATCATAGTGCCTGACCTCCCAAGTGCTACAGCTCGTAGGCAGCCCCAAATTACTTGCCATAAAAGCATTATATGCTTGTTTTATGGAACACAGCTAGAAAGAGAAAGAGTCTGATTGAGGCTGAATGATTCTAGCTTTAGCAGGCCTTGCCATGCTCCTTTAGTGATGTTTTCCAAGTCTCTGCTAGATGGAAGCCAAGTATATGAAAACAGCCTGTCCCCAGACGCAGGGTTTAAGATTGCTTGTTTGGAAAAAATGCTTCAACACCCGACGGGTCATGTTGGTGTTCGCAGCTGTTCTCTCTTCCTGTAGAGTTTGTATCCTGACTACACGGGAATGTACCTCAGTTCAGCAGCGTGGTTTTTTTGGGCAAGTATATGGCAAGCTGAAGGACAGGAGAAGTCTTTCAACTGATGAACTGTGCTCTCTCCCCTGCAGGCTCTGGTTCCTGTCACCATTGAGGTGGAAGTTCCCTTTGATCTTCACCGTTACATCATTGGCCAGAAAGGCAGTGGGATCCGCAAAATGATGGATGAGTTTGAAGTAAGTTTTTGCACTTCCTCCCATCTCCTCTGTCCTGGAGAATCTGTAAGTGGCCGTGTTTGTGGTGGTGGCAGCAATCCCTTGCGACATACTCGGGACTGTCGTGGCTTGACCGTGGCTCTGTAATAAGAAAACGAGACCTGTGTGATTTAGTCCCTGCCTCCGGGGCTTGGTAGGTTTCATGCTGAAGCTGTATGATCGGCGTTGACGCAGTGAGTGTTGCATGATTTGTTTGGTGCCTGCAGGGATTCCTCACCAGCGTGAGAGTTGTTTTCCTCCTAGGCCATGGGAAACAGCTCTGCTGTGCCTGCCCGTTCGGGAGAATTCCCCAGAAGCCCACAGGGACTCTTGGGGCTGGTGTAGGTTGGCTGCAGACAGCGCTGTTGAACACGTATTTGCTTCCTAGCCTCTCCAGGCTGGCAAAGGGACTGCTGGGGGCTGAAGCCCCACAGCAAAGCAATCGGATGATGGCTGAAGAAAACAGGGTTCTATTAAAAAAAAAAATCTAGATACAGTCCCAGGCAACTGACGCTACAGTTGAGCAGGGGGGGTGGACCAGATGACCTCCAGAAGTCCCTTCCAACCTCAGCCATTCTGTGATTCTGCGGTTTAGGCTGTCTGGGTGGGAGCCGGTCTTGGCGTCAGGGGAGATCAGCGAGATGCCAACCTGCAGCGATAAGCATCACAAGTGATCCAAAACGAGCAGCGGTACAAAATGGTAATCACTGCTTGTTACTCAGGTGAACATCCAGGTCCCTGCTCCTGAGCTGCAGTCGGATATCATCACCATCACTGGGCTGGCTACCAACCTGGACCGTGCGAAGGCTGGGCTGCTGGAAAGAGTGAAGGAGCTGCAAGCTGAACAAGAGGATCGGGTAAGGCCTGTGCCCATCGTCCTTCCTGCCAGCCAAACGAGGGTTCACCCTCTGGGCGTTTCTTCCAGAAGTTGTGCAGATTCCTGGAACACCTCACCTTTTAAGAGCACCCTTAGGTGCTCTGCAGGTGTGGAGTGCTCATAAGTGAGTTACCCAAATGTAACTCCCTTAGCACGAAGTGACAGGAGAGTTTTGGGATTCTCCTTTAGGTAACTTTGGACTGTCCAGGGCTCTGTCACACCTTCATGTACCTTCAAGACACGGCAGGGTGGGAACCTCACTGCGCTAGGAGTCTCTCTGTACCTACTCTCATTGAATCTCTGAACTCTCTCTGAATAAATAGGTGCAGGGTGGGTTGGATCGTTGTTTGCTACTTGTGGTTCCCTGCTGAACTTGGTGAAAGCACAAGGTCCCAGCAGATGGTTGTCTTGGGTGCTCTTCTGTAGCCGCATACACTCAAGCATCACCCTGCAGAGTCCGTTACATGCATGTCAGAAGCCAGAAGGAAACACTGGGACTTAGACGGACGTCGTGGGACCGGCCATGGCGTGTTCCCTGCTGTTGTATCTCACTCTGCTTCTCCTGTTCCAGGCCTTGCGAAGCTTCAAGCTGACAGTCACTGTGGATCCCAAATTTCACCCTAAAATCATTGGGCGGAAGGGAGCAGTGATCACCCAGATACGCACAGAGCATGAGGTCAACATCCAGTTCCCTGACAAAGATGATGAAAACCAGGTGAGAGGTCAGAGGGGGGTGCAAGGAGGGCTGCTGGTCGTCTCTCAGCATAGGAAGTACTCTCTGGGGCTCTGAAATCCCTGCACTGCCTTTGAATGATAAGGTAGAGGGTAAAAGGGATGAGCAGGGAGAAGACTTGCTCAGCTGCTCATGAGCCTGGTCTCTCACACATTTCCCTGTGTCCCAGGCACAAGACCAGATCACCATCACTGGCTATGAGAAGAACGCCGAGGCTGCCCGGGATGCCATCATGAAGATCGTTGGCGAGCTGGAGCAGATGGTCTCTGAGGATGTGACTCTGGACCATCGTGTTCACGCACGCATCATTGGTGCACGTGGTAAAGCCATCCGCAAAATCATGGACGAGTTCAAGGTGAGCGCTGGGGTGATAGCGCATGGGCTGGGCTGGGCCTGGCTGGCCAGTGCTGCCACTTGTTCCTGTGCTAAGGGCTTGGTGTAGTAGCTTGGTGTGCTGGGGGCTGAATTCAGGAGCATGAGGCTCACATCTTGCGGTCCTTGTGTGTCATGCCTGTTGAGCACCTTCAGCTGGAACAGGTGCAGAAGAAAAGCCAGGGCTGTCCTGCTCACCTCCAGCTCTGTCACCACAAGCGTGTGAGCAGGATCCCTGGGCCAGCGTACCCCGGTGTGCCCTGGGCCCCCCGGGCTGTCTGGGCGCCCCACCCGAATACCAGCTGAAGCATCCCCGCACAACCTCAGCTGTGAGTCACCCTGCTTCTGGGAGCCAGGCGAGGGAGGAGACTGGGCTCTTCCTGTCTTGCTGGAGCACGGCCAAGACGAGGAGCCTGGAAATGCTTCCTTGGCGCTCTGGGTTAGCCCTGCAGACAGCGCTGAGCTCTGTCCCTCTGCTCAGCCCTTCTAGTGGGTTTCTTGCGCACAGGGTCCCAGATGGTCTTCAAAGGGAGGAGGTAGTTACGTCAGCTATTCCGATTACTGGAAGTGGACAGCCAGGCCTCTTGCTGGGGGGCTCTGGGAGAAGACTCCCACTCAGCTTGACCTTAACTAAAGGAAATCCCCTGGATTTCTTTGTCTCTCTAGGCTGCCGTTGATTCCCTTGACTTTGAGAATCTTGACGCACTCTCGGCTTCAGGTTTGGCAAAGTCAGCCGACTCTGGGAAGGGCAGGGACCTTTGCCCCTGACAGCGTGTGGCGGTAGCAGTGTGCTTTACTGCAGGGGCAGTAGTGAGTGTGAATCCAGAGCGACGAGGCTTTGGAGACTTGCATCTTGGCTGGGCTCGGTTGTTGAAACAAGCTGTTTTGTTCCCAAATGAGAAGCCTTCGGTTTTGGTCCTGTCTTGTGTGCCTTCCCTGCACCCGTCTGGAGGGCAGGCAGTAAGGGAGCTCAGTGGCTGTGGTACTGCCTATGGGGTACACTAAGCCAGCTCCGTAAAGTGATCGTCAGCCAGGATTACTCTATCTGTGGAGGAGACAGAAAGCTTATGGTGCTTCATGCTCATGCCTTGATGCTGAAAATGCTGGCGGCAGTGTGAGGACGCTGTCTGGAAATGTGGCCCCCTTCTGCCTCTGCTGCAAGTGCTGCCCAGAAAGCAGTGTGCCTCTGGGCAGCGAGAACAGCAGGGGCTGCTGGAAGATGGGTTGTTACTGCAGGGTCTGTTCTGCCTTCCTTCACGGAGGGACCGGACAGGCCTTGGGGCCAGGTATATTCCAGTGTACCCCCCAGCATCTGAACTGTGGAAGTCCTAAGTAGACTTGCAGCAGTGAACAGATCAGGGGTTTTGTGAATCCGGTGTCTTTTGGGAATCCAGTGACAAGGGTCAAGGGGAGTCTGTGGCTTTTCAGATGTGCAGGTGTTAAGTCCCGACCTGTTCCTTGTGTTCCAGGTGGACATTCGCTTTCCCCAGAGTGGAGCTCCTGACCCCAACTGTGTGACTGTGACAGGACTCCCTGAGAACGTGGAAGAAGCTATAGATCACATCCTGAACTTGGAGGAGGAATATGTAAGTGTTCAGCAAATCTGTGCACAGGCTTAGCAAGGATTTCCTCTGCCACACGGCCGGATGTCTGAAGTATCTCCATGTGGTGTTTTCTACCACTGTGTCAGAGAACTCGAGCTCTGTGCAGGTGGCAGTCAGCGCTCATCTGCAACTGTCCCTCAGACCACCGGGGCGTGGAGTCCCAGGCTGTGCTCTGCAAAGCAGGGTGAGGACTGGCCCCAGTGTCCAGGAGAGGACAGTGAAGGAGAGTGCTGGGGTGCCACCGGGACGTGCGCATGCTTGCCTTGCTGCAGCTTGCATCGGTTAGGAGTTGGTGGCCCTCTCACTAGTGCAGAAACACTGTGTTTGGTCTGGCTGGTGACCTTGGACGGGTTGCAGCATGGTGAGATGGTGGGTGGGGGAGGTGTGTTACACCAGTTTGAGGAACTACCACGACCCCCCTGCCCGCCCCCTATAACTGGGCCGTGTCGCTGCAGCTTGCAGATGTGGTGGACAACGAGGCGATGCAGGTGTATATGAAGCCCTCTTCACATGAAGAGTCCAAGGCCCCGTCCAAGGGCTTTGTGGTGAGAGATGCCCCCTGGGCCACTGTCAACAACGAAAAGGTGAGTGCTGCTTCTGCTACGGGCCTGGGGGACGGGGCGTGCGGCACCCTCTGCCAAGGACTTAGTCTGAGGTCTGGGCCTCCTGTCTCAGCTGGGGAAACAGAGCGCTCTCACTCCCTTGGTGGCAGAGAAAGCAGTGACAGGGCCCTGCTGCTCTTTGTGGCCTGTGCAAGCTGAGAGCAGGCCTGGGCTCTGCCTCTCTGGCTTCCAAAGCACTGCTGTCTCTCTCTTCCAAATGTCTTGCCCACACTGACAACCCTGTAGTAGAGCTGTTGAGGAATGGGGGACCCTTACCACAAAGCGTCCTGCCAGGTCGTGTTGCTTTTAGGGGCAGGGATGGAGCCCTGGGACTTCTGGCTCTTCTGCTGCAGCACAGAACCATCTCCGTGTTTGCAGCTGTGTTCTGGCTGGGAGCAGTGAGCTGGGACATGTGGCCACGCTGTCCTCACGCCACTCCAGCAACGGGGTTACTGAGGTTGGACCCTCGAAGCCCTTGATCTGCCTGCCATTTGCTCCTATCCGCACCCTCCTGAGTGCCCTCTCCGGATGGCTCAACCGTCCACCCCGGGCAGTCCTAAGGACATCACGATCCTTTTCAGTCCTTGCCCGTTGCCTCTGCTCATGGGACATCAGAAATGCTGCTTAGCTCAGGGGCGCACCGTGCAGGTTTGCAGCAGGGCAGGAGCTTAACTTGTTCCCTTTTTGTTTGCTCTAGGCCCCTGATATGAGCAGTTCTGAAGACTTCCCCAGCTTTGGGGCTCAAGTGGCCCCCAAGACTCTTCCCTGGGGACCCAAACGATAATGACCTGGAAGCAGAAACTCCTCCAGCCCGCTGACCTGACACTAACCTGCCACAAATACTTCCTGTCTGAAATCTGACCGGGCGGCTGGAGCACAAGTCAATTGCCCCAAGAGGTCTCCTAATGGTGTCTGGAGTGCTAGACCCCATCCTGCTCCCCTCAGCTGTCACCGTGGCTAGGACCCACCCTCATCTCTTGATGGATATTCTTTCCTCCTTCGGAACAAGACTTCCACTCAGATTCAAACACTAAATGTGTGTGTTTTTGTTAGAAACTTCATAATTGACTCAAAGTGGCTAAGATTTGCAGCTTCCCAAGCGCTAGCAGAACAATCTGCTGTCTTGAGCATGTCTTACTAGGCATTCTCGCCTTCATTAGGAGACCTCCTTTACTGTGGCTAGGAATCTACTTCCTGTCTCATGACCTCAGGAAATAAATTTCCTTGACTTTCTAAAGCCAAAACGTTTGCCCTCTTTCCTTTGTGTTTCTCCCAGGCCTTACCTTACCTTTGTAGAGTGCAATCAACTTTTTTTCCTTTTAACTGCCAAAAATTCATTTAATGCTGATAGCTGACTGTTGGAAGAGCTTAAAATAATCTAAAAGGTCAGAAACTTGCTTTTTAAAGGAACAAAACCTTCGGTAGGCTGTAGAGGCAGCAGAGATGGAAGGGACCAGAACAACGTACGGCTACCCTGGTCAGGTAAACACCTCCGAGTGCAGCGCGGAGCGAGCGCACCCCTGCGCCACACCGAGCACAGCCCCAGCCTGCACGCTTGACGAGTCTTCCAGCGCGTGATGACAGACCCCGCTCCTAGTTCCCTGCGGTCCCTTGTTCACCCTTCCTGACAGCCAACAGCGTGAGCAGGCAGGTGAGCCAGCACGCAACAACGTTATCGGATGGGACAGATCCGGGTCGGCCGGCCTGGGAGAAGCTGGTGGGAAGCGCAGCCTTGAGAAGCTGTAGTCCTCTGCCAGCACTGCAGCATCTAGGCACGAGCGGTAGGGACACCTATTACTATTGCCTTCTTTCTACCTCAGACGTCAGTACGATGGTGGCCTCCCAGCATAGGTGGGTAAGCAGCTGTTCCAGCTCTCACCCTGGCACCTAGAGCAGAAGTGCGGTGGAGAAGCAAGAGGAGCTTTTTGTCTCCGAGTGGCTGCGGGAGCTCCTCCGCAGGGAAGCTGAGCATGGTGATGATGAGGCAGACTGTGAATCAGAGAGAACCACGGGCCTGCCAGCTGAGCTGGGACAGGGCTCGACCCCAGGGCCCTAGGTGCCGTCTTGCCGCAGCCAAGGGCTGCGGAGGGGGAGCCAGGCTTCTGCTCTGATGGCACGGGGGCCGCTGGCGGCATGGCGTGCTGAGCCCTCCCCCCGGCCTCCATCGTACAGGCGGCAGAGGGTGATCCGTGCTCTGTACTCTGGGCCGCTCGGGCCTAGGCCCTGCCAGGGCTTTCTTGAAGGGGGCTCTGTCCAAGCTCCTCCAGCCAGTAAGAGGGAAACCACGTCTTTGTGGAGGGAGGCAGGGAGCATGGGGTGTCTGCATTCCCTCCTTCCCCTGCCTCGGTCCTACAGAGGTTGCAGTCTGAGCCATTCCTCTATCCCAGCTGCTTCAGCTCTTGGACAAGCAGGAGGCCCCAGCTTCTCTTCTGTATCGCTGCGTACGGAGCAAAGGCCCAAAACTGTGGCAGGCCGAGCCCAGCGTTCTCACCTTTCCCTCTGGCTGGCTGGCCTGACGTGCTGATGCTTCTTCCCACGCCGGCTCTTCTTGCAAGAGGCTGCTATGCAGAAGTTGAACCAAACCCTTGCAGTCCTCTCCTGAAGTTTGAGAAACGACCACGGCCTCTCGCAGGTCACCAGCATGGCCCTGCCTCCAGCCCAGGAGCCAGGGTGGGTCAGACAGAACTAGGGTGACACCCTCCCCTCTGCATCTGTCGTGAAATGGTTATTACCCCCGTAGCTTAGGTCTGCCCTACGTCACCAAGGCTCTTATGCCCCCGTTCTGCCCCTGCGCCCTCACCAGTTGCACAGCTAGGCTTGAGTTACACTTGAGGCACCACCGTTTGGGCTTGTGCCCCATAGCCCGACCCTCCACTCTAAAGAAGGTCATGAAGTGATTGTACCTAGTACTGTCCCCCCCCTCCTTCCGCAGCAGACTGTGGCATGTGTCCATTTCCTCTCTTTGACGTCTTCCATATTGTACGTTTCCATAGCAATGATCCCTTGGCCTTAACTTTGGAATTTGGAGACTATATGCAAACATGTAAAAAGGCTCATGAGTATGGATGACACTGGAATTTTATAAATTCTAAAATAAAACCTGAAACAGCTTGGAGTGTCACGGGTATTATTTGTATTGGTGGGGCGAGATCCAAGGCAGCCCTCGCTTGGCTGGGTGGACCCAGCTGGAGGAATTCCAGCTTGCAGGAGCGAGCCTCTGCTGCAGCGATGCCCTCGCCTGGGGCCATGGAGGAGGCGAGAGAGCAACGGCGGAGGCTGCGCCTTCCTCGTGGGGAGGCACAGGCCTGCTCGCACCCAGGGAGGGGGTGCAGGGGAGGAGAGGCAGGCACCAGCCCTTCTCCCTCTTGCTCACCTCCGCTGCACAGCGCCCACCAGCCAGGGCCACGCTGCTCTCCAAAGCTTGGCTCGAGGGCTGCCACGGCAGAGGGTCACAGAGCACCTCGCGCGTCCACCTTCAGAGCTCTCCCTGTCGCTGCAGCAGCGCCAGAGGCCGCAGCCCTGCCTTGGCTGGCCCAGAGGGGCAAGTGGCACAGTGGCTGCACTGACCTGCCATGCAGGTGCTGTGGGCAGGCGCTGCCCTGCGCCGGCGTGGCCAGCCTCCTTTAGTTCATTCCATGCCCAGTCGTTTATGCAGCGGTGGAGTTACCTCGCGGTACCCAAGCCAGCAAGCTTGGATGAACACCCAGAGCCAGCTGTGTCCCTCCCCACCTTCAGCAATAGCTGTCCCTGAATGCCCGTGTGCCAGCGGGGCATGGCTGCTGCCCTGCGGCTCCAGGCTGGTCCGACGAGGAGCCCGTCAGTGGCCCTTCAGTGCCCGCACCGTGCCACGGGCATCGGGGCATGCCGCGGCCCTCAGCTGCTGGCAAACTGCTCCGTTTCCCAGTCCCTGCCCGTGGCCAGAGCTGTGACGCTGGCCTTGCTTCTTGTCTCCCATCTTTTCTCCAAAAGGACCTGAACCACAGAAAAAGGGAGCCGGGGTTTGGCCTAGCAGGAGCTGCCACAGCTCCTTGCAGGGCTGCCTTCTTGCTTAGCCCATGCCTCTGCACAGGTTTAAAGCATGAAAGGGTTTACAGGAGGAGCAGAGGAGCTGCCGCAGCCTACCTTGTTCTCAGCCAGGGCCTCCTTGGCCAGGTACCGTTCACGCTTCACCTTGATCTCCACAGACTCAGGAATGTCGGGTACCAGCCACGCAATCGCCCGTCCCATGAAGAAAACCACGTGCTGGAAGCAAGCAGGGACGCAGCGGTTGGCCGAGGCGGCGGCTCTCCCCCCCCCGGGCCCAGTGCCGTGCCCTGGGCCAGCCAGCAAGGCTCAGCCCCTGGTACCTCGAATGTGATGACGAAGCCCAAGCGTATGGCCAGCAGCTGCCAGTAAGTCAAGGTCAAGTTGCCATCCCTGTCCCTAAACGCTCTGTATCTGTGGGAGCAGATGTCACAGTGTGCAGCTGTCACAGCCGCTGTCCGCTTCACGGCACGCGGCACCGCGATCTCCGAGCACGGCTCCCAGCCCAGCGTGCCACAGTGCAGCAATCCAGCCCTTGGCCAGCATCCGTCGGGATGCAGGCGGCTGCAGGGAGCCTGGCCCCGGGGGCCTCTCTCCTCTACAAAACCGCCTCCCTCCATCACCGGGGGAGCTTTTGCTCCAGCCCTGGGTCAGGCTGGGCAAACACCCCCCCACGCACTGCCCCACGCACAGCCCGGGAATGAGCGAGGGCCTCAGGAGGTGGGTGGACAACCTGGACCTGGCTAAAGGCCGCTGCGCTAAACAAAACGTTTGCTGTGGTGGCAGCAGAGAAAAGCAAATCCAAGCCTAAGCAAATGAAGAGAGGAGGCAGGAGCGGGGCTCGCACCTGCACGTGGTGTTGCTCCGCAGGACAAAGTCCCATGGTGCGTACGCCAAGGTGAAGTTCACATAGCCGCGCAGGCTGCCGCCGTGGACGTACTCATAGTATGCGCGGGGCAGGAAATCGGAGGTGAAGGCGATGAGGAAGGCCTGGGAGCGGAGACATGTGCTGCAGCAGGTCCTGCAGCCGGGCACCGCCCCAGCCCCCCAGGCCCTCCTCCGTGCCATGTGCTCCGCAGGTGGCTCTCTGGCTCTCCTTGCCCTTAGCCTGACAGACCAGATGCGACCGCCGCGCGGCCTTCGCAGCCCACTGCTCGTGGTGCTGTGTCCCACTCTTGCCCCTTGGTTAAACCCACGCGGGGCCGTGCACCCCAGAGGGTGACGGCTTCCAGCCTCCCGCGGCTGGAGCTGCGCCGGCTGCAGCGTGGGTCCCCGCCCCGCGCCGCAGCTCCCCTCATCACTCAGCATCCCGCAGCAGCCCGACAAGCTTTTCCCCCCTAACGCCTGCAGCTTGCAGCCCCGCCACCCGCCTGCCTGCCCAGCATACGTTGCTGATGACGGCCAGGTGAGCGATGGCCTCCAGGATGGAGAACCAGATGCCGATGCCCTGTGCCCGCTCGGCCACGGGCCGCCTGTAGTCACAGAGGAACTTGTGGGCGTCCAGACGGATCTCCACCCAGTTGTTGAGCAGGGCGAAGAGGGGTGCCAGGGGACAGGCTGCCACAAAGATGGTGATGAAGCCGAACTGCAGA
The DNA here is from genome assembly GCA_013398225.1 of Steatornis caripensis. Lineage (NCBI taxonomy): Eukaryota > Metazoa > Chordata > Aves > Caprimulgiformes > Steatornithidae > Steatornis > Steatornis caripensis. Next base: position 156,102 of record VZSC01010190.1, read on the forward strand.
ACTAGGAGGAAGAAGAGAAGGAGAGGGAAGGGCTGAGAGACGGCAGCGGCAGCTGCAGCATCTCCCAGCCCTATGCGGCGGGGAGCAGCTCCTGCCTCTCCCCACGCGCTTTCTCTCTCACAGCGCTTCAGCCCTGCCCGCCTCAAGGCCGGTCCCTACCCATCTCCAGGTACTCAGCAAACAGCCCCTCGAACACCAGCAGCTGGTGGTCCGTCTCCCAGGGCGCCTGCTCCACCAGCACCGACTCCCCCTCCTTGCCCGCCTTCTTGCTGGAGAGGAATTGGCGCTTGTGCCACCAACACTTCAGCTTCCTGGGGAGACGAGAGGGGCTGTGACCCCCCGCAGCAGCCAGCCAGCGCCGCTCAGTGCCTCCTCGGCAGAGCCCCAAAGCCCCCGCGCCACACAGGCTCAGGGGCACGCGACGGCCCCGGTGTGCTTACGGGATGGCCACCTCCTGCATGTTGTTGATGATCTGCTTCCCCACCATGATGACCAGCAGCTCCTGCGCCAGCTCGATGAAGCACCCGCCTGGGCTGCACTGTGGGGAGAGAGGCGGCCCTTGCTTTGGCACCCAGAGACCAGAGGACCCCTAGCACAAGACGACATCTCTCCCGCGCGGCACTCACCTCCTCGTTGCGGACCCCCAGAAAGCTCAGGTATTTCCCAGGATAACCGACGAACCTGCAGGAGCAACGGCAGAGCAGTGAGCGGGGACCCCGGGTGCTGAGCCCAGGGACGAGTCCGGAGCAGCCCCGGGGAAGGAAAGGCTTTTTCTGGTCCGCCCAGAGCCCTCTTCTCCCTCGCCAAGGGGGACAAGAGGGCTGGCGGAGGCTGCCTCTGATGCAGAGCGTCCCCCAGTGCCAGACTGGGACCAGCTGCACCAGTCAGCCCACAGCAGGCTGGCACTGCCCTTGTACGCTGGTGTCCCGTGGCCCTGGGATGGCTCCGGCTCTCTGCGCCCCGCTGCCGCAGCGCTCCTTGCCAACGACTGCAGCAGCACCGCCCAGCAGCAAAGCCCGGAGGCCATGGGGGCTGCAGGAGACGGGGAAGACCCCTGCTCCCCACAAAGGCCTTACTTGCCCTTGAAGAAGGCGATGTAAACGGGAGAGGAGTATAAGGTGACGAACTGGAAGACGAACACTTTGAAGGTGAAGGCGTCCTCGTACTTGGTCTGGGTGCGGTGCATCTCTGCCAGGGGGAAGCACGGGGCCGTGGCTCTATACCGCCCCAGGATGCTCGCCCCCATCGTCACGGAAGCCACCCCACACGACTCTAACCAACCCCCCGCAGCCCGCGGGCCCCAAACCTGCCGTGGCACGCGTGACGGCGCCTGCTGCTCACCCAGAGCCCACAGGTGCCCATCTGCTTTGCACCAACGAATAGTCATACTCCGCTCAGCACCGAGAGGCTTTGCATCTCATTAAATACAACAAAAATGTCCTGCATGCTTTTCTCCCTCCGACCTCGGAAGTCAGCTTCAACATTTTCACTGAAAACCCGCAGAAAAGCTTGAGCAGAAGTTAAACCTTACGCTCCTCCAGCTGCCAAAACACCTTGGCCTGAAGGTCTTATTTTGCCAGCTCTCCTCTGTCCCATAAAGCCCCCGTCCTCCGGAGCGCCACCCAGCCTTCCCTCTGGGGCTGCAGACAGAGCTCGCAGCCCAGCAGCGAGCTCGCTGGGTTTGGTGCTGTGCCCTCGCTGACCACTCCCTCCTGCCACCGCCTGGCTCGAGGACCCTCGCCAGCTTACCCCATTTGGTGAGGAAGTGAGCCAGGGAAATATAGATCTTGGAGAGGATGAGGATGAAGATGAGGTTCACCACTGAGCCTGTGATGCTCGCGATGCGAGATGCCTACGGGGAGAAGCAACACACAGAACGCACAGGGTGGCGAGCAAGCCCGGCGAGCAAAGAGGGTCCAGGAGCGGCTCTGGCCACCTCTTACCGAAGCCACAAACCAGAAGTACCCTGAGCTGGAGAGCAGGATGGCAACCACCGTGCGGTAGAGGATAATGGAGACCACGAACATCACCACCATGGCAATCTGCAAATGCAGCGCATGGGGCGTGAGCAGCTTGTGTTAGGAAGGAAAACCAGCGCGAGCCCAGCGCACCGCGAGTCCCAGGGGAGCGCCAGGGCAGGCAGCTGAGCCTGGGCGCAGTGGGCTGCGGGCTGAGCTGCCAGAGAGCCACAGGTCCCACCACGGGCTGGGAACACCCATGTTCATCCCCAGGTCAACCCACGCTCTCTCACCCCAAACCGATCCTGTCCCACCACGTCCCGCTGCCCCAGAACAGACACTGGGCAGACGCTGCTCCAGCCCCCGCGATCTTACCATCATTACGATGACCATCGAACCAGCCAAAATCCGGTGGAGGCGGCTGCGCTTGGGGAAATAGGGCTCCTCTGCCCCCGTTATAGGGTTTATTATGGTCATGGGAGCCATGGCCGTGAACTGGGGCCGCGGCCGCTCCTGAGAAAGAGGGGCAAAGGCGTCAGGGACACCTGGAAGTCTCGGTCCATGCAGTTTTGGGAGGTGCTGCAGAGGGCCAGACCTCACCTCGATGTCCTCGAACTCAGAGCAGTCCCAGTGGTGAGCCAGGGACGCTCCGGTCCGCTTCCAGAACTCCAGGAACAGCACTGCCCACAGGGACATGAAGACGCTGAAGACAACGGTCCCGCCATGGTCAAAGAGGCGTCCCGCCTGTGGGCAGAGCAGGGCTCAGGGAGGGCCAGGAGAGCTGGCAGGGCGGCACAGCGGCCGTGGCAAGTGCTGGGTCCTCGGTGTCCCCAAGCCAGGGGGGGAAGGCAGAAGGGCCGCCTGGGAGCGTTTGTCGGTGAGGGAGGATGAGAACATGGGTGGGAGAGGAAGCACCGGGGCAGCGGGGGCCAAGGGCAGGCGGCAGACTGGGACGACGTGGGCTGACCTTGGGATGGAGATCCCCAGCCCGGCCTCGAGCTGCCCTCCAGGCCCTCACCATGAACGTGCTGCAGATCTTGGAGAGCTGCCAGTAGGGACAGGTCTTGCACAGGGGACACATCCAGTACTGCTCTTTGCTCGTGCAGATCTCCTGCCTGCGGGCAAGGAAGGGGCAGCCAGCAGCCTGGCAGGGCTCAGCCTTTCCCGCTGCTCCCCGCTGGACTGCGTGCCGGCAGTCTGGCACCCAGTGCTGCAGTCAAACCGCGGCAGCCAGCCAGCGCCAGCACGTCAGGGTGCGAGCACACCCCCTGCCCAACTTCCCGCAACCCTGGGGAAGGGGCAGCTGGGAGGTCAGGGCACTCACAAGGGCACGTCGCTGAACACCAGGAACACGCCCGCGACGAACACCGCCATCCCCACCACCGCGGCAGGCAAGAGCCATCCCGTGTAGAAGCCTGGAGACAGCAGGGACGGGCAGCGTGAGTCCCACAGGCCTCGCCACAGCCACTGAGACAAGAGCGGCTCGGGCCACCACAGACGACACCTGCCCTAGCCCAGCATAGCACCAGCCGGAAATCACGCAGGCTTTGGAAGACCCGGGGCTGCAAAGTCCCCCTCAGGCTCGAGCTCGTTCTTTCAGAACACGTGGGGCACGGCTCGTGGCGCCACCGCTCACCGCCCTCGAACCAGGGAGCGTGCTGGGGCAGGGCTGCACCCGCCGCCCGGGGCTGCCGGGAGCTGCCACCCGCTGCCCACAGCGCATTACCCCGCACTACGAGGCTGAGGGATGTGCTCCCTGGGAGGGCTGGGGGCCGCTCTGGAGCGGGCAGGACTCACCCAGCCAGGCGAAGTAGAAAGCAACCTTTTCCCCAAAGTACTCGCGGATGTGGCCCAGCGGCTGGTACTTGCTCCACTTCCCCCAGCTGGCCCAGTACTGGAAGAGGACTTGGCGCTGGCTGAGGCTGCCGGCAGCCGGCTCCTCTGGCTGGAGCTCATAGGGACCCTGCGGGAAGAGGCAGGGGGTGGGTGAGGGCACGGCTGGTAGTGCGGGGCCGGCAGTGGAGCGCGTCCTTGGGGATCCTGGGGTCTTGCCTCGTGCAGCGGGAAGGCAGCGGTGAAGACCTTGTCGCGCAGCAGCTGGTCCACCCCCACCTCCCGCTCCCTGGAGGGACCGTACTGGGTCGTGGCCAGGATCTCGTAGAGCTGCCAGGGCAATGCCAGGAGAGGTGATGGTGGGGGGGAGGGGGGGGGACACGTAGCCTTCCCCCACGGTGGGGAGAGGGGTCCCCACCACCAGGCAGTGTTTTGGCTACCAGACCCAATCCCGATCCCCAGAGAGTTTCCACCCAAGCCTTTTAATCCCCTTTGGAGTTATTAGCAGACGGCAATGCAGTCTGGGACCCTTGAGACTGTGACAACATGTGACAAGACGCCCGCTCGCGGCACGCCTCCCCAGACCCCACAGCCCCCCCAGGGCCAGGGACCGCGTGCTCACAATTTGGTGCCGCTGGGTGGTGGAGAAGAAGGTGTCCTGCTCATTGCTCCCCAGGAACCTGAAAGGGCACGGGGGAGTAGCTCAGCAGAGGCCGGTGCTCGGCACGGCAGGGCTCAGCACCCCCTCTCCGCGGCACGCACCAGCTAGGGACCCCGTCCCAACACGGTCCCTCCTGGGGCGCTCACCAGCGCAGCTTGTTGGCCTTGAAGGGGCACGTGTAGTAGTCCAGCGGCGGGTTGGGAACCTCCTGGGCCATGGGGTTGGGGATGCCCAGCCGCCGCAGCACGCTGGCCGACAAGTTGGAAGCCTGCCTGGGCAGCGCCTGCGTGGGCAGCAGAAACGTCTGAGGAGGAGGGAGCAGGAGCAAGACCGCAGCCAAGCCGGGGAGGAACAGACCCGGGGCTGGGCCAACCATGGGAGCCTGCTCTTCAAGGGGCAGGGAAGGAGGCACTGCAGGGCGAGTTCAGAAGGGGAGTGAGCTGGGATCCCGTAACTGTGCACAGGACAAGGCCGGTGAGCGGGGACTGCTGGGCCACTGGAAAGCAAGGAAGGCGCAGACCCCACGAGAGACCCACCGCAAGCGGCTGCCCAGCCTGTCACCCCGACAGGGATACCCAGGCGCGCTGGGGGCACCGTGCCCAGCGAGCCCGGGCACCGCAGCCTCTCACCTGCAGCGGCACACGGAGCTGAAGTTCCTCGGCGTAGTAACAGAGCACGCTCCAGGGTGCGCTGAGCAGCAGGTAATGCACCGCCTTCTTCTGCGCGTGGGCCATGTGCTGTCGGGAAAGGGGACCTCAGCGGAGACGAGGCACCAGCACGGGTCCCAGCTGTGTGAGGGCCCCTCCTGCCCGTTCACAGGGCGAGGCTGCGGTTACCACCGCGGGGTGGGCGTTTGAGGTCGGGTCCCTGGGCACCTTTTCCATGTGGATCCCAGCAGCATCAAGCTTGTCCAGAAAGTTCTTCCGCCAGGTCCTGCGGACGGTGGCAGACCTCTCCTGCGAGTCCCCGTTCCCGTGGCCGTCCTGCTGCCCGCTCAGCTCCTGGGGGACACTTTCCCACACCAGGACAAAGTCTGCAGCAAGGAAAGGGAGCTTGTGCCCACGCCGTGGCCGAGAAGGGCAGCGGAGCTGGCCCCGTGCTGCGTGTCCCTCTCCCGCAGGACTCTGTGCTCTTGTGGAACTGAGCGTTGTCTTGTGAGTAAAACAGGGAGTCGAGGGAAGGATGGGCTTGGTCTGGAAGGGGCTGCCAGGCACCTCACTTGGTGCGTCTGGCGTGGGACGCGGGAAGCTAGAAGCCCCTATTACCACAAGTTGAGGACTGCGGCCGCCTTGCAGAAGGGAAATGCTTGGGCCACCCAGCACGGCGGTGCCTGCCAGGGCTCGCGGGAGGTCTGCTGCCCTCTGGGCATGCTGTACCGACCAGCTCTGGTCAGCAGGACCTGCTGCTGCCAGCTCCGGCCGTGGAGCCCAGGGGCTTTCCCCATCCTCCTCCACCCAGCAGGCCCCTTGGAGCCTCAGCGTTCTCGCCGAGGCAAAAAGGAACCAACCTCAAAGACCAGCCGCTGTGCCTCACCTATCCTCGTGCAGCCGTCACTGAAGACGTTGGCTCTGCTCTTCGGGTCCTGGGTGGTGCCGCCGGGCTGGAAGAGAGGCATGGGGGCGCTGAGAGCAGCGATTCCCCAGGCAGCCCCGTTGCGGGAGGATGGTGTGCAGCCACCCACCTGGGGGATTTCGACGGCCTCCTCACTCAGGCTGCCGTAGCAAGCGCCTCTGCTGTCCTGCCCCACCAGGCTGCAGCGGGGGTCGTCGGTGGTCGTCCTCCGCTGCATGGTGAACTGCTGTGCCCCTTCCTCCTGGTGCTGAGGAGCAGAGCCAGCTGACGCCCGCCTGCCCGCCACGCACACACACCCCGCAGCCCCACCACCCCTCGCAGTGCTGCCGGAGCCCTAGCGCTGGTGAGGTGGCCTCACTCCCTTCTCTGCCAGCCCCTCGGCTCCCGTCCGTGTGTGGTGACACCTGGGACCCCGCTCTGCCCGCAGGCAGGAATGCTTCTGGGGGGGGGAAACAAGGAGACCCAAGCAGGCGGCAGTGTCGCGCAGTGCTCTCCCTTCACATCCCCACCCAGGCTCCGTCTCCTCCACCACCTCGACCAAAGGCACAGTGGGGACCCCCCGCCCCGTGCGTCTTTTCTCAACGGTGGGCTCTGTCATTGCGGGGAAGGACTTTCCACCACCCTCCCCACGGGGCGACCCAGCGCGAAGGCACATCCACCAGCACGCATGGCTCACTGACAGAGAAGCCAGGGGCTCCACCCCAGAAACAGGATCCGGTCCGCACCCGAGCCCTCCATACTCAAAAGCAGTGGCAAACTGAGGTCCCTCAGCTCTCAGTTTTCGAGCTGGAAACACCTTGAGAAGCCAAGGTAGGAGACAGGGACCCATGCGCTGGCTGTCAGGGGCTCAGACATGCAGGAGTTGAACAACAAGCCAGAAAGATGCCTTCTGCAGAGGCGGGGGACCAGGACGGTGTCACAGCAGCGTGCACGGCCGCCAGCCATGGAGGACATTGCACAGGCAGCAAAAGGAAAAAGTTCTTCTCTGCCAGGGCATCCTCAACCTCAAAAAGGACCCTAGGAACCTCTGTGTGCCCTTTGTTAATGTGTTTTGTCATCTTGAAGACTCTTACTGATCAGGGACAAGAGCTGCTGGCCTTCTCTCCTCCTTGAGCCCGATGCGTGTGTTTTAGCTGACGTGGCAGCTGCACTGCAAAGACAACAGGTGGAAGCCACCAGCAGCACTGCTGCCAGCGAGGACTGCACCCCAGCCAGGGAAACCAGCTCCATCAGTAACAGAGCGGGGTCAACGCGCTCCCGTTTCCCCAAACCTTTAGGTGGGGGGGGGGGCTGGCCTGGCTCGTTACCACCATCATGCAACGTGCCCACAGCCATGGCTTTTTACACTGTGGCTCCGAGTTCGTTGCTGAACGGCGAGGAAACGGGGCTGGCCGTTCTAATGACGCCAGGTTGCTCCTCAGAAACGACGTGGCTCTTCAGCGCTGCTTTTGAGGTAGGCGGTGTGAAAGAGGGGACGCCAGACAGCCTCCGTTTCTCAAATCACCACGCGCCCCTGCCCAAAGGCAAGGTGGGCAAAACACCTCTTCGCAGAAGCCCCTGACAACCTGCACCTGCAGAGCTCTTCTGAGACAAGAGCTGCTTCTGGGCATCGGCGGAGCAGGGGGAAGACATCTGCTAACTGCACCTAAAAGCATCAGAAACCCGTTCCTCAAAGCGAGGAAGTCACGGGAACAGGCTGGGCCTCCTGCTCCTACAGTAAGGGCTGGTTCGTGTGGAGATCAAATGTGCTTGGCCCATGACGTAAAAGCCCCACAAAGAGCCCATGTTTCTGAACGTTGCACCACCCAGAACGTCTCCTCGAAAAGGCCAAGTCGCTCGTGGGAAGGTGGCCCCGCACCCACGCCGTGGCCACCTACCAGGCAGCTGGCGAACGCACAAGGCAGCCAGCAAGAGACCCGCACAATGAGGTGCAGGTGCGCCTGGGGTTGCAGCAAACGCGCGGTCACTCCTGCTGGGAGGACATGCTGCGGGCCTGGGAAACCAGGGATGTGCTCGGGAACGGGGCAGAGCCCCGCTGGGCTGGGCAGAGGTGCAGTGCTGACCTCCACGCAATTCCCTTCCGGCATCTCAGTCCCCCGGGCACCTTTGGCCAGCCCCATCTAGACTTCTGCACCTTGGGCCAAATTCTAGCTTCTTTTACACCCTTTGCAACTTCTACCAAGTTGAAGGGGTTTCTAGCCATCACCAAATTCCGCTCGGTTTGGGTCCTGTGCCCTTCCAAAGCTCCGGGCAGACTAGCTGGGAGGGCTGGGGTGCTGCACGCCAAGCGCAGAACCGTCCCGAGGATACACAGCCGTGTCCTGAAAGGCTCCGGTCTGATGTAACCCCCAAGCAGCCTCCGTCACACCCAGAAGTCCTTTGGACATCTGGAGCCCACAGGCACACAGCTCTGCTGAGCAACCGACTCCAGACCCAGCTCTCCAGCTCCGTCAGGCGCAGTATCTGGTCATCGCTCCCAGCAGACGGCAACAAAAACCTCCGCTGTTCCCCCCGGCAGCCCAAGGAACAGGCACCTCCAAGGGGATCCGGAGCTGTGGAGGGAGAGCGGGGCAGCAAAGCAGCAGCAAGGCCGGGAAGCTGGATGAAGGCACAGGGGGCTGCCGCATACCGCCCCGCTCCTGCAGCTCCGAGCGAGGTCCTGGCCCCGGCGGGACCCTGTACCTGCTGCTTTTCTCCCATACCTGCTGTCAGGGCCCGTGCCCCACTCGTTCCTCCCACGGCGCTGGATCTGGGTGCCGGCACGGGGCAGAGGGTTCCCCCTGCCCAACCGCTGCTCTTCACCCGCTTCTCCTCGGAAGGGGAGGGAGCGGCAAGTGCCACCGTGTTGCTCTAACCCAGCGGTCAACGGCTGCTTCCCGTCTTGGGAAACACCAGGCTCCCTGCGTAAGAGGGACAGAGCTCGGGGGGGAGGAGGAGGAGGGAAAACAAGTTCACAAGCACCTTCCTCGGAGCAGCCCGGAGCAGGCCCTGCCTTTGTTTGTGCTGGAGGTGGGGGCCCCAACGGCGCTGAACAAACAGGGCTCAGCGGAGCTCGGGGCCACGAGCGCCACAAGCCACGGAGAGGCAGCGAGGCAGGGGCTGGTGCCTGGCCAAGGCACGAGGACTTCGGGGTGCCAGGGAAGCTTTACGCACTGTGCTCACCTCCCACCTGCGGGAGAAGGGTTTCTGCTGGCTTTTCCAAGTCTGGGGAGGGAAGAGGAAAAAACCCAGCTCTGTTTTGCCTCCCAGGTGCTGCCAACCGAGGGGCACGCCGCCAGCCAGCAGCCCAGGGGACAGCACGGGCGTGCAGCTGTGCTGGCCGCCAAGCAGCCGCGACCCTGCTTTCACGGTCCCCAGGGCGAACTCATGGAACCGTGGGGCCTCACAGCAACTCATCCCCCCAAGACACGCCGCAGCAGGACGGGGTGAATCACCCTGGTTCAGCGGCATGGCACAGCACGGCTGCCCCCGGCCCACCCCGGCATCACCCCACCACCTCCAGCAGCTTCGGCTGCATCACGCCACGGCAGAGCTGCGCCAGGCGAGCGAAAGGAACGCAACTCACAAAGGGAACCTCCAGAAGCTTCCCCAGGGCCACACCGTCCTGCTCGGTACTACCGGTCTCCTGCTGACGAGGAGGAGGTTCACCCCGCTCTTTAAAGATTCAAATCCACAGCAGACCAGAACGAATCAAAGCACCACCAGTCGGAATTTGCATTTTTTTTGCCAGAGAACTTGCAAACCTACGCATCCCGTGATCAGCCTTCATATTTAAATTGCACATTTCATTGCTGCGTTCCTCTGCTAGCACTATGGAGCGCGCTGGAAACGTCGCCCATATACCCGGCAGGTTCACCGAACGGAAAGTTCCTAGAGGCTGGCACACACGGGAACACCTCGCGCACCCGCTGCGGACCCGCTCACTCAATCCTTCTCCCGGCCAACACACGCCAAAACACCCACACCGGCCCGGCTGGCAGCTCTTCCCCCAGGCTGGTGACACAACTGTTTAACAAACGCGGCAGCAGACAGCAAGGCACCTGTGAGGTGTTCCAGCCACTGGAGGTATGACGATGTTCAACCGCCCAGATCAAACACGGGCACAGAGGGACGGCAACACCACACCGCTGTATTCTGTGGCAGCAGGACATGATTCATACCTTTTCCTGAGTGCAAACGCAGCGTGCCACCAAACCCTTACCTTGCTGAACAGCAGCGTCAATATATTAACATCAGTTGCATTGATTTAGTATCAATTACAAGCCGGTAATGGTGCCAAGACAGTGCCCAGTACACTGCCCGCAGAACAGCCCCAAACACAGCAAGAGGCTGCATTTGCAGAAGCACTGGGCGACCCCTATCACACATAAAGCCTGCTCCGGCGGGCACTGACAGCTCGAAGGCGGCGGCTGTCCCTCAGCAGAGAACGAACAGCTAACGATGGACAGCAACACGCACAGCAGCTTCCGCTGGACTGTGGCCATCTTGCCGCCTCCTCCCACACCCACACAAAGGCTGTTCGGGCCCCTTCTAGAGGGCCACGCCTGCCTCCACTCCAGCCTCACACCGTCAAGGCCGTGTGGCGCTCCACGCAGGCGGGCGTTATCGCCTGTTTCTACTGGACCTCAGTGGCGTTTGTAAGATGAAGGACACATCCGAGTCACACGAAATCAACACCTCCCACTAGAGTAGGTCTGCTCTTTTTCAATAGAAACCAGAACGCCCACCGAGCCTTGAGCTTCAGGCAGCGGAGATGTTCACTGGGACCACGGAGGAGCCGCAGGCCACGGGCCACATCCAGCACTCCCCTCTTCTGGAAGGGATCTAGAGCAGCCTTGGCTTCAGCCCACAGAGCAGTGGCATGCCTCAGTACATTGCTCTGACAAATCCTGGGAAACCAGGAGGCAAATGAAGCCACAGCCACCAACACAGGACCCACAAGAGTGGACTCAACCCCTCCCTTCCTCAAGCGGAATCCACAGCCCCTCGCACCCCCCTCACCCTTTTCCAGCCCCTACCCAGGTGGACAGGGTGACGCTTAGAGGTGGAAGCCCTACCACTAGTGAAGGCCAGCAGCCACCCAGGCACGCACACGCCCACCCTGCTTTCACACCTCAAACTGTTTGTCCTCAACCCTCCAAATGAGCGGGTAGCTGTGTTTAAAATAAAAATAGAAATTGCAACGGAAAGGCCAACTTTCCGTCCCCAAATTTTACGAGCAGATATTTAGCACTGACTGACCCCTGAAAACCTGGATGAACGTCTCCGTCAGATTTTTTTCCCACCACATCAACACCGTCACCATCTGTTCACATTTTTACAGACCATCGTTGAGCCCGGATCTGGGAGAATTATGTTTGCAAGGACGTTACTAACCTGATGGCATGTCACAGAGTCAACACAAGTCAGCAAGCGGTTCCAAGTGGCTTCAGTTTGCTGCAAACACTTTCTGCCAAAGCCTCCTACACAAATAACAGACGTGAGCACAAGGAAGTCTCTTGTGTTAAGATTTAATAATAATAATAATAATAACAACAACATTTCAAAAACAATGAGTGCATTGTACACGAGATCTGGTATTCAGTGCCTTTTATTGACCATTAGCTCTGTGAGTGTCAGTGTACTGAAGACCTGGGGAGTGGTAAGTGGATAAAAAACCCAGCTGGGACATTCTCCAAGGAGGGCAGGAGGGGGCAGGCAGCGGGAGGTTCAGAATCGAACAAACGTGGCATCGATCTGCCGGACAGTTGGGAGGGCCAGCATGATTTTGCGCCGGTACTGGGGATCCTTCTGCAAGGGGTTTCGCTCCAGGTATACAGTTTCCAAGTTCTTCGCTCCTTTCAGCTCATCCAGGTCGCTCCAGCTCTCGACGAGATTATCATTCATCTGCAGAGCACACACAGGCACGCTCACACAAACGCAGCGTCCCGCGCTAAGCCTGGTTAGCAGGAGCCCACCCTCACCGCCACTGCTCAGGAGGATTCCCAGTACCCAGAGGCACGGAAGCCGTACAGCGCTCACGCGCGCAGAAGACGACTGCCTACCCGACCCTTCTCCCCTGTAACCTCCAACACGCGCTTTCCTGCCTCACGCTCCTGGCCTCGCTAAAATCTCCACCGTCCCCATGCTGTCCTGGGCTGCCAGTCAAACGCCCTGCCCTTCAGACAACGCACTCAGTCAAACTAACGTGCTGGGAAAGACCCAGCAAGACCCTGGGACAGTCTCTTTACAGTGTCCCAGGCATTGTTCATTTGAGGGTCAGAAATCTTTATGTGAAGACTTGCTTCCACTGCAACACTGATCTCTACTTTCATGACTTCCTAGGAAAAAAAATTAAAAAGAAGGTCCCAAACCGATGTGAAAAGCGACATTTTCCTCTCCCGTTTCCATCACTTCCCCACAAAAACTGCCTCCGCACTCGGGATACAGCGCCAAGCTCTCCACACTCTCTGCCCGGCAGCTGCCTCATTGCTGGCCCTGCGAAGGAACTCCTACGCAAGGGGATGAACGCTTCGGCTGCCTGGCAAGGAAGCAAAGCGTGCAAGGTGGCGACGTGCTGTCCAACCAAGAGACTTCGGCCCCCCTTTGGTTTTGGGTACAGAGGCAGTCATTACAGCGATACCACCTTTAAATAGAAAATCCCAACAGATTGGCTCTAGGCCCCTCCCAGCAACTGTCCCTCCTCACATCGGGCACCCACGGCACACTGGAAGCTTCGTGCACCCTGTCTGCGGTGCAGCAGAGAAGCAGCTCTGTTTTCGCCAGCTGCCTCCCTCCTACCAGTTCAGTGACAGAAACCTGCCTCGTTGTCGGGGCTGCCAGTGTTCCAGCTGAAGACAGCTTTGTAGTCAAGGCCCTGCACTGAGACTCTGACGAGAACCCGCCAGCTCTTCCACTCTGCTACAGCTCACGACAACATTACTTCAGCCAAGCCACTAGACCTTCGGACATCTCGGTCCCTCCAGTGGGGAGGGGAAACCGGGAAAGAGCTAGAAGATTCCCACAGTATCTAGGACTTGAAATTCTGCTTCCTAAGGTGTTGAAGTACTTTGTTACGTGGCTTCAACTCCACGGTCAGTGAAAAAATACAAATTAGTAATGCAACACTTGTTCCCATCCACGAAAATTTTGCCCTGCTCTTTATCAAAAAGCACATAATCTTTTTTTTTTTTTAAAACACAGCATTAAAGTGGAAACACCTTCCAGGTTCAGCTAGCAGATCCTGGCCCACGCTCTGCTTTGACAAAGGACTCTTTAAACGCACTAGCGTTTTCGCAAAGGAAGCCCAACAAGGCTTCTACTGCCTGTAAAACAAGTGGAAACAGCTGTGCAACGCCACCTTCCGTGAGCAGAGCAAAGAGGGAGACTGGCAGGAACTGCAAAGGATCACGCCAGGTCCCGCGCCAGCCGCCAGCCACGCTGTGCTGTCCCATTTTTACTGCCCGAAAGATGTCACATTAAACGGGCTTCTCAGCTCCCGTGATTTAAAGAGCTCCTTATGGAACAGACACAGCCAGGTAACACCACTAGTCGTCTGCTAAGCCACGCTGCAAGACAACGAAAACAATTCGAGCAGCCTGGACTCCAGGCTCTAGCCTGGTTTCTTTCGCAGCTGCTTTCCACTCCTTTTACCTCAGCCTCCGCCCACATTTAAGTAACTGAACTCCAAGTGACAGACATCAAGCAGCACAACTCTTATTCTCAGCCCTGACATGCAGAAACTCTGCAAGAGCTGAAGCACGTGCCAGCTCACAAACTGCTGCTTTTTCCCCCAAACACGAGCAGATGCGTACACAGCTCCCAAATACGGCTGGATACTGATGCTTCAGGAGGGGGAGTCTGCACATTTCCTGAGCACACTTATGAATGACAAAGGGCTTCGCTATTTAGGGCGCCAAACAGAAGCAACCCCGAACAGTTATCTGCGTCACAGGAATGCAAGTGAACCTGAAGACGGTTTCATTTTCTTCGTATTTGTAACGAGACAAACACACAGACTCTGCTGTAAGCAGGCACCGCGCTCTGGCACGGTTCCCCCATTACGCTGTCCTGCTCACACAAACAAAGATGAGATCTGCAAATACAGCACACGGCAGGGCTGTTTCATAACCATCACAAGCGGGAAGGCAGGGCCTGTTTCCTAGGCAGAGACAGGCTCGTCACCACCGAGCAAAGCCCTGCAAAGATCTTTTTAAGGTCAACTCTTTCCTTAGGGGAAACCGCCATATACTCTTATCCATGCAGACTGTCAAGATCATAAAGTTGGTCACCAGGACAAGAAGAGTTTACTCCCCAGACACACGCGTGCACCACGCTCCCCCCATCGCAAGGGTTCCTTTCACATACCGTACATTTCAGGGAACACCTCCGCGCTTACCCAAAACTCCTGCAGCTCTGTTAGGTGACTGATATTTTCAATCTTCTTGATTCTGTTGGACGCAATGTCCAGCATCGTGAGTTTGTTCTAGACAAGCAAACACAAAAGTGTTAGACCGGATTTCCCTTCCTCCTCTCAGTCCCACTTTTTCCAGGCCCAGGGCTGGAAACTGTCAGAAGCAAGGACGCATTACTGCCAGCTGCTTACGTGCCACACAAGAACTCTCGCTGCCTAAATATAACACGGAAGACTGTTTTTAATTAAGCTGGGTTACTGACCTCCCAGAAGCCATGTGACAAAAATGAAAGCAATTACTGGCCGGATGGCAACTGCCAGCCATGGGCTCCTGACAAGTGAGCTTTCCTCATCGCACATTAAGAATAATCTATTAAAAATCAGATCATAAGCATCCTCTCAGAGTTGAACAAACTTTTTGCAGCAGGAGACACACCAGTTTTAGAACAAGGTGGTTTTTAACCCGCCTTGCACACAGCCAGCTGAGGCCCCTATTGTCTCCGCTCTCTGAAAATGCCATCTACCGCTGCGTGGGAATGAAAACGCTGCAGGCTTCTGCGAAATCAGTCCTAGCCAGAAACGCATACCAACACGAAGGCAAGCCACATGGCACAGCTCATCTCTCTTACTCCCAGCTCCAGTTGTTGTCCCATTGAAAAGAACTCACGGCTATCTACAAACTGCTGCCTGAAAGGCTGCAGCACAGCCAGCCAGCGGTGGCCATCACTCTCACCGTTGCTGAAGATCAGCCAGGCTGCTGCTTTAACCACACACTGCGCTTCCCTCCCCAGCTTGTGAAAACAATTCTACTCCTGAGGATCTGGAGGAGCTTCACCCAGGCAAGATACTTTAACATAACAAATCCTTGGATCAATGTGGTCTTTTCAAGTTACTCAGGACGCCACAGGTAACCGGGGAAGCCGAGGAATAAAAACTTCCAGAAAAACACAGCCACTAACGGAAGCAGCTTAGGGCAACACCTTCGTCACACAGTTAGCAAGAGCCCGCTCACATTGTTCTCCAGTCCCTCGATGACTTCGATGCCGTTGTGGCTGAGGTACAACTCACGCAAATTCACCAAGCTCTGCAGCCCCTCAATCTTGGTCAGCCGGTTATTCTGAAAGTGTAACAGCGGTTTAAGTCCACTCTAAACAAACCAAACCCCAAGTGAGTCACTGGAGGAAAAGCATTTCTCTGAAGTATGGATGGGAAGGGGAAACTCTCTGCTTGGGTCCACATCGATCTCACGAGCTCAGCTCATTTGATCTCTGTATCACCAATGCACAAGGAAGTTCCACCGGAGCCTAAGTCTCTGTGTTTAGAAGACTCGGACTCTGACCTTCCCATCAGAAGTTGTACCCTGAAAGTTTTCCACTTGTTTTTAGATAAAAACAACAGGCCTAGGCACTAGTAGCATTCATTTTGTGGGTCTTTTTAACGGACTGGTCAAAAGGGAAGTTACAACCCTTCAACCCCAATACGCTCAGCTGTACACTACTCTCTACGTCCTATAGAATAATGGTACTACAACACGTAGCGAGGATGCCTTTCTTACCAACAGCAGGAAGATATATTGGAACACACCAGCATTGTCACATGGATGAGAAGGGGACTCAATGAAAGAAATGAGTTGAGTATCTTTTATTCCACCTTTTAAAAAGGCAGAAACTTCCCATAAGCTCATTAAGGACAGATTTCGCTCAGCACAGGCTCGTTGACATTTCTTCTCTCTTCAGGAAGGCAGTGACACTGAGCCCACTGACACTAGGATGACTTCTTCCCTGGTGTAACTCATTTGATGTTATTGTAATATATTAGGAAACAGTATTTCAGGAAGGAAACAGGGGAAAACACTCATTTCCTGTTCTCTCTCCCATAAAAAGCAAACATTTGTTTTATGATTTTATCCATGTCTGTCAACCTCGTTCAGTACGAAAGGATGAGAAAAGACAGCACAGAGAAAAATCACACTTTCTTCCAGTACAGGAGTTAGACTCAAACACTGAAGACCTGCTGAGTCAGGACAGCTTACCACACATTACAAGGCAGTTTGTGTAACGGAGGCTGTTCAAAACCTAACAGTACAGGGTAGGATCAATACCTGTATGCTGAGCACAGTCAAGTTTGTCAGCGCATCCAAGTTCTGGAGCTTGGTGATTTTATTCTTTCCAAGGAACAGACTGTCGAGATTAGTCAAGGCATCGATGTTCTCAATTGCCTGCAAGACGATCAAAGGACACAGTGTTACGCTGTGATGCAGAACTCCAACCGATAGATGTGGTTGGGATTTTATAGCCTTGACCCACAGAGCTGCACTCCTGAGAAACACAAGCCTGCTGATTCCACAACACAAAGCGCGCACAAGGCAGGGCCTCCCTTGTGACTCAAGGGCAGTGTAAGCGCAGGACTCCGAGCAGTGACAGTGAACCCCAGCCCACGTGACAGCTGGCTTGTGGTGCTACTATTCGGCGAGGGTCACATCGCATTGTCCTGGCTGTCCCCTCCACTGTCCGGGCAGCAAGAGCAGAGAACGAAAAGGCTCAGGGAGCACATAAAGCGACATTCCCTGAGCCCTGAGGTGTATCCCAGGCAGGTGATACTCATTTGCGAGGCTAGAAAAATCTGTCACCAGTGAATGGGAAGAGAATCTGAGAGGAGAAAATACAATCTGCAAATTTAGTCCTGACCGTCAGCAATTGCATAACACAGTCAGAAGCCAGCTGTTCAGCTTCTCTGCACCACCATTTCTCTCTCATAAGCAGGGTTAACTGTCTCACAGGTGTATGTGTTAATACATTTAACTACTGGCTACATATTCATGCTACTGGCAGAACATACACGCATCAGTTTAAGTGATGTACACATATTAAACGTACATGCAACCGGCAGAACATAAACACTATACCAGTTTAGGTGGTTAAGTTAAGCCTTCAGTGGGAAAAAATAAGGATTTCTGTGAGGCACCAAGAACAACCATATTCTTTATTTACAAAGGAAGGGGCACCAGAAACCACGAACAGGAGAGGAAAAAAAAGGGCAAGAAAAGAGGAAAAGGGTGGGCTTAGAAAAGGCTCCTGTAAACAGGAGGAAAGAAAACACTTTTTTTTTTTGCAGGTGAAAGACTCTTAATTCAAAAAAAAGGTGCTGTTAAAAGACACAAGAATTTTAGAAATGGACTTCAACTCACAACAGCAATATGGCTATAGATACACACAGAGCCGTGCACCTGCGCTTGTGTACCTTGCCACATCTCAGGTTTTGCACACCCTTCTTGCCTGGCAGAGTTTCAGAGGCTAGTGGTGCTGGCAAGACAGGCCACGGAGCCCGAGCCCACCGAGATTACTCTGTGCACGTGCGTGCGTGTTTACCTCTGCATGTATAAAGAAAGGAGAGGAAGATGGACACAAACACACATGCCATGAATTTATAGATACGCTCTGGAAAGGAAAGAAGCTTTTCAACCTCTGTCCCACAGGTGCCAACAGATTCAACGTAAGGTGTTTGTCAGCTCAGACTTGGATTCACCCTCCTTCTAGCCTGTGCACTTACCCCTCTTTTGACCTTGCAAGAAAATGAGAGATTTGTTGCTCATTGGTAGCTCCCCCAGTCCTGAGGAGGAAATACTTGTGACTCTGAGGATACTGAGAAGAAATAGTCAGGGAAAAAAAAAAAAAAAGCTACTTAAAGCTACAAAAAAGCCACACTTAAGTGAGAGTATGAAACAGATGGACATGAGGGGAAAAAAACCCTAAGGAATAAATAAAGAAGTGCTTGCCTTATAGTTGCCTCAGTCCAACTTTGGGAAAAAAGCATGAAATGCATCAGCTCAAGCAAGAAGTTCTGCTTCCCCACCATTCACACAAAAGGAACAGAACTACAAGTGCTTAGAAAGTCAGGAGGGACTCCAGGGCAAGTGCACTCCGAAAGGTTAGTGCAGCAAAATGACTACGACAGCATTACTGCAGAAGCTTTATGCACATGGGATAAGTGTATCAGGCACCTCAGAGCCAAGAACGCTGCCTGAACACGCAGTCCCTAGGCTTTTACCCTAAAAAGTTAAGGACGCGCCCACCCGTAAAGCACAGGGCCAGGCCACCCTACCAACAGAAAACTGTTATTAACAGAGTTTAGGTGCCCCCAAATAACAGGAGATGTATTTCTTCAAGCCTAGCGTAGGGACAGGTTATTCACTCCAGTAACGCAATTAGAAGCACAGAGCAGTGCTGTTTGAAGAAGCCAGCATAGAATTAACGCATAAACAGAAGGAAATGCTAAAAATAAAGTAATTTAAGAAGCTTGTGTTACCCATATAGTATTAACTTTGGCGTTTGGGGTTCTTTTATTAATACGATCAGTCTCAACACTGAGAAAAACACATAAAATAAATCTAACTTAATTGTTTAAGAGATATTCTTTGGTTTGACAACACTGGTGGCAACATTCCACCTAAGCATCAATTCAGAAATCTAGCTGGATTTTATTGTTTTGCAGAAAGTAATGATGCCTAGATATGGAATACAGTACAGTTTTGCTTAACCCAGCTTTTGAAATTGTAAGGATCAGCGTGCTTAGCCCGTTGTTTCTGAGCAAAGGAACGTGCATCTCTCTCTAACTCATGTACCCCCAACCTGCACAAACTCTTAAGGTTCCTAATTACTCATCTGATCTGGCTGATGTTCTCACGCTCAAGATTTATTCCCCAAAGAAATTTCATTTCCAAAGTAGAAATTCCTTCGGATGGAAGTCAGTCCAGTGTAGCTTTAGAAGCAAAATTAATTTTTTCCAGTTCATAAAAGCAGCACACATTCCTGCCTTAAAAGGCTGTTTACAATAGCCCAAGCTTCCTTCTTTTCTAGAAGGAGAAGCGTGCTTCCACACTGCTTGAAATACAGACGACAAATAGTTATTTTCTTGCTTTGTTCTTTTCAGCATAAAAAGTAACTTTTCAGAGATTGTGAATGGCGAGCGCCAACTGAGACAACTTTCAGACTGGAATGCACTCAGCTGTTACAAGTACTTTCCAAAGTGCATATAACTGAAAAAGCTCCTAAAAATTCAATAGTTTATTTTGCACGTTGCAAGATTTTTGTGTCATCTGTTTCACCAGTTCTCTTACAAACTGGGCAAAATGCAGAATAACATACCTTAAGGACAGGAGAGACCACTCAGAACTGCTCCCCTTTAAGTGGCACAGATTTTAAATCACCTAAATTGAAAAAGTCACAAACTACACAATTAAAAAAAAGCAAACAGCAGTACAGTACCATTTTTTTGAGGCATTTTAGAGCAAGTCTCAAGAAAATCTTTTTCCTGAGCGAGCCTGACTGATGTAGCAGGACATCGATTACATATGCAAATCAATCTAGAATTAAACTTGTATTCAATGGGTTTTCTCCACATAACACCAGCCTCTAGGAAGGTAAGAGGAAACAGTAATTGCTAGTTTTGATAGGCTTGGCTCTCTATAAGGAGGAAACCATCATCTGCAAAAGGCAACGCACGGGGGGATGCATGAGTTCGCTAACAAGAGAAACTCATAAAAAGTAATTTAGTAGCCAGGCACTACATGCATACATCACTGAAGGATCCAGCATGCACAGCAATAAGCAATTACACATTAAATGGCTGGAACAACAAAAAGAACAAAACTGCAAGTAAGCCAATGAAGTGCACCCTCAGCAAAGGCTAGTCCCAAGCCAAAGAGCTCAAAATTCCCCAGCTAGCATCTTGTAGAGCAAGCCTACCCGAATTCGATTGGATCCCAACTCTAACATCTGTAGCATCTGCAAGTTGCTCAAATTCTCAATTTTGCTGATTTTGTTGTTGACAAGGAAGAGTTTTTTAAGTTGGGTAAGCCGATCTAGTCCTTCAATGTGTCGCAGAACATTAAAGGAGATGTCCAGGATCCTGAGGTAAAACAAAACAAAGGTCCGTTCAGTCCATCAGGCAGGGATGATTCTCCAAGAGGCACCTGTAAATCGGAACCTCGCTGTATGCAGAGATTAAGCACTTTGCTAGGCCTTGAAGCTAGAGGCACAAGTGTTATTTCTTCTTATCAGAAATGACAACAAATACAACTTTCAAAATACTTCCCTAGTGCGGCAGGGGAAAAAAAAGTAAGTAATGCATCACAGGCAGAAGACAGCCATCATTTTGCCCAGCCGTGGAGCTGCCACTGTAGGAGGAAGCGAATCTTCAGTACTGCATATTCCTCGGGAAAGGTGAACCATGACAACAAGCCTACAAGATCTGCCTCTGACAGGAAAACGTCAAAGTCTCCCATAAGCACAAAGCAGTTATGACTGCGGGAAGCAGGTCAGTCCTCTTCACCCCAGTGGGAACAGTTTTGTAACGCATCTCTGGAGTGATCAGAGACAAGCGCCAGAAACTGGGAAGAGCACTACTCCTTCCCCAACACCCTCCAAAAAAAGACCTGATCCCACCTGAGATCTCCTGTCAGGAATAAAAACCTGTTATACGGAGCTCTCACTGTCAAGAGCAAGGGGTGCCCGAATGCTTCCACACCTGCATAGAAGCTGCAACCACCTATTGCTCTTGCTGCCTTACACAGCACACGTTTCTTTTCCAGCTGGCTGTCCCTGGTGAGCTTCAGGATAAGGAAACTAGTTTACAGCACAGGTTAAATATCAATATCAAGACATTATCCTTCACAGAGCACCCAAATGAATCATAAGAAAGGCCTAGGTGGTAAATATGGCGTAAGTACAGCACGAGTAACTCAGTGAGCAGCAAACCACCCTCAGCCTAATCCTGATGATTCCCCTAGACTCACTCAAGTTCCACCAGAGGCTCCAAGTTCTCAATCTTCCGAATTTGATTGTCATAGAGATCCAGTTCCCGCAAGGTCTGCAATTGCTCCAGGTTCTCAATGCGTTTAATCAAATTCTGACGGAGACACAGAGTCTAACAGTCAGGGAAAAGTTTAAAAACAAACAGAAAAATGGATATGAATGACAGCATGTAACGCCTTTTGGCATACAGGCAATAAGGCTGGGTGGGGTTTTCCTCCCCCCATTAAGGTTTGTTGGGTTTTTGGTTCATTGTTTTTTGGGGGTTGTTTTTTTTTTTAATTAACATCTTTTCTTGTTTTATTCCAACTCTACAGAAGGAAATTTTTTTACCACAAAGATGGTCAGACACTGTAACAGCAGCCCAGAGAGGCTATGTTAGCTCCATCCCTGGAAATGCTCAAGAGCTTGACTGGAGAAGGCCTCAAGCAATGTGCTCTAACTGGACCCACTTTGAGCGGGGGTTTACAAGAGAGGACCAAAGGTCCTTTCCAATCTACGTTATTCTATGTTAAGCTTGCTGCGCAAGTACAGAATTATCCCTTAGGATGAGTCCTGACAAGTTGTCCCTCATCCACTTCAAAAACCAACTTGCAAAACCCCAGGAATTTTATTACTCCTTGGCAAATGGGTAAACACTACCCTCCTCCAGTTAAACGTGAAGTGAACTCATCCGGATCCCAGCCAAAAAGAGACTCCTGTATCTGCCCTCTTATAGGTCAGATAGGCAAAATCTCCAGTTCTGAGAGGCATTCTCTGCTCATCAGGACTGTTACCTTCACTTTCTTGAGCACCTCAAAGCCTTCAATCTTCCCAATTCGGAAATGATTCAAGTCAACATCCTGAAAGAGAAATGGAGGGATTCAGCAGTTGTTTCAAAACACTCCGATTCAGAGACCAGCCCGGTACTTTGTTCTAAGGAAAATTATAGACTTACAAAATGTGCGGCCCATTAAAACTTCCCTTCAAAGAGCTTGTGAGTCTTGGGTTTGGCACATGATTTCACCACCACAAGTGAAGCACGTGGCCTAAGCTTGTCAACTGCAAACACGGTATCCGTGAAAAGGCAACAGCCCTTTCCCGAGTCTGAACATTGTTTCGCCAAAATTAGAAATCTTCCGCAGTAAATTCTGAATTTACTGAGACAGGCAAATTCTGCTGTCTAGCATGAATAAAGGGTTGCATAAAATTCTCTTACCCACTTTGCTAGGGCTTAGCCAGAACACACCTTGCTATTTCCAGTTCCAGGCCTCAGATGAACAGGAACAGCTGATAGTTCAAATAATCTGGTGGTTCTGTGAACATTAACTCTGCGCTGGCCATCAGCTGACACACTTCACACCTGTGCTGTCCAGCCCCAGATGTTCCAGTTTTGCAGGTCAGTCAATCAAGGAGAAACAGAGCACTTCAGCACCGAAGCTGAAAAACTCCCCAGCTAACAGGCTCAGGAGGCTGCCGATGCCAAGGCACAGAGCCAGCTAAGTAGCTGTGCATATTACAAATCATGGTCTGACAGCAGCAATCATGTCAATAAAGATATTCTCACAAAAGCTTGCAGCCCGTCAATAATGCTTGCAGCATAGCCCCACTTTCAGTGCCTCCATGCTTAATTTAAAATTCTAAACTACTAACAAAATGTTGTTTCAGCTCCCGAACAAGAATAAAACACCTCTACTTCTAGTCTAAAGGCTCTGAATCAATTCCAGGGAAGACCATGGTAGCCAGCACCTTCAGAAGAATTAGACCTTTCAAACAGGTTTCAACACTCGCCTTTGCCCGCCTTTTATTCCCACTGTATAAAGCCTGCAAGGACAAAAATCTGCCTTTACCTCAGCTTCTGGGTCCAGGCTAATTGTCTCCATGTCCACTGGTGTCTCTGCTTCTCCTGCAGGAGAAGGAAACATCATATAAATTTCTGCTACTTGATAGCTAAAGGCAAGATAACAACGGCTAGCGTTCGGAGAGGCAATGGGAGCGAATGTTCCTCAGAAGAAACACGAGATGCACAGTTCATGTATTCTGCTGCATTAAAAAACACACTTCACCTATCTGGCTTTCATTGTGACAGCTAGTCATGAAAAAAAAAAGCTTTCTTGACAATGGAATTTGATGGCTAGACGCAAAAGACAGAAAGAACAGCACCTTCTGCAGCCTGCCCGTGTGGCTGCTGAATAATGCTGGCTTAAGACTGATCTGGGCAGGATTCCTTTTCTTTATTGACACTTAGGGCCATCATCCCTCTGAAGACACACCATCCAAGTGCCTATGCTCCTCCAACAACCTAATACCACATTGCCAAGAAGGAATCTAAACTGCCGAGTGATAGCACCAGGAATGGCCAAGCGTCTCGGCAATCCCACCCTTCAGCTGTTCTTTCACGAGTATTGTACTGCCAGCTTTTGTCAACGTTGTGCACACTCCTGCATGGATCTCCCTTCTTTTGTTTGGCTGAACTCACTAATATGCCAGAAAACGTCACTTTCCACACTGCATACGTTTTCTTGGGAAATGCCTTTACAGCTCTGGAAGACAGCCCAATACTTGCTGTGCTTCTATGACAGCACAAGAGGGAGTGACATTTACTGGATAAATTAATGCTGAATAACTCGCGCCCGATCACTGTTTCTTGAAGACTGTGTGCTGGTTGCATCAACTTCCAAAGAAAGTCTAATCCGACTTTGCGAAACAGACACACAACATGCACGGTCTTTCCATTCCATGTGTGCGGCTTCTGCAGGTACTACTAAAAACCCACGGAACTTTAATCACAGTCAAACACCAACAGCTTTGCGTTAACTCCTGCATTACTGTGTGCAAGCTCATTCCATTAACCCAGAAGTGATGTTTATAGCCCAGCATGGTTACAGCACCCTTGTAAATGCCAAACGTCACCTACGCTTCACAAGTGTTTTCCCTACTGATGCTTGGCATCGTAAGTAGTACCGTAAGGATGAACGGCACAAGCTTTATGACGTTTAACACCGCCACCAAGCTCCGAGGTTTTGATAGCTCCACGCACCATCATTTACCCTGCTGTATTTCCCCTCCTGCAAACAGAAAAGAGCAGTAACTGAATCGACTCACAGAAGTTAAGGCTGAAAAGCAATCCTCTGTCACTCATCTTTTAATATTCTTCATAGCATAAGTTAGCAGGGAGAGTGAAGTATATTTTGGTGATGTGAAATGAGCTGGTGGGCCTGGTGACACTGAACGGCGGCACAGAAATGCCACCAAAACTGACACACATACGTAGGTCTTTCAGCATTTCAGCAGAGGGCAACACATGAATTTTCTTATTTTGACTTCCGGATCAGGAGCTACGCACTTCAGCAGCGGAGCGTGATACTCTACCCTGCTGCTACCAAGGCTGCATCTCTTTAACCTATTTCTAGGGTGCAAAGGGCTCCCAGCACAAACTGCTCCGAGCCAAACAAGCGCCCTAGCTGAATTTACAGCCAACAGGAACACGGCCCAAGTTTGGAACAACAGTTACTTGAAATATCACGTAAAACCCCAAACTGTTCCCCTTGTATTAAGTTGTACCAGCAGTAAATAAGTGCTCATGGTGAGGGAACGTCTCCTTTTGAGTCTTTAAAGTCGTCCAACAGTAAAGCCAGTCATGCGCTCAGTAAAAAATACATTCTTCAACAACAAAAAAATCAAGTAAAAAAATTCTTCAGCCTGGTCTGGGCAGCAGGCTTCTCTCTAAAATTACATGTTTCATCGCAGCACCCATTACAGACCATTTACACGCATCTGGTTTTGGCAATGCGTTAAATACTCTGTTCTGGGATCCGTCAAAGGGTAGCTCCTCATATTCTTGCCACGCAGCTTTGAGTGACGCGTCCTGGTAGAGCCAGCATGGGGAAAAAAAAGCACTCTAGTCCAAAGGTGCAAAAATCAAATCACATAGGGTATGTGTATCGAATACACTGAAATGAATGCAACTTACAACAAACACAGAAGCACCAGCATTTCTGTAATATGGCCAACTCGTAACATTTATATACTGCGGATACAGCGCTCTCCATAGAGCAGCCTGATGAGGCATGTACGCTGGTAACACTGATAAACCAGTACTGGTTAATCGTCAGAAGGTTAAAATATATTTTCTCACTAAGTTTCATTTTACAGTCCTATTAATTGCCAATCAACATTTTATTTATGAACCAAGTGGACACAAAACACCCGAAACTGACCCTTCTACAATCACTTTACAAACAGAACTGCAATTTCACTTGCACGCAGTAAGCATGTAAACAGTGCTTTAGTCTGCAATTTTTCATGCAGCGGGTTTCTCAAGGGGAAATAACATTGCTCTGGCAGTGAAGTTACTTAAGTGAATTTTCATGTAACCCGTGCCTGCGAGCTACACAGCTTTGCAGATGTAGGAAAAAAATACGGCATTCAGGACACCTAAATTCCGCAGTACGGAACAGTAGTTACTGAGTTACATAAGTTCGCAGTACCGCAATCATTTAAAGCAACTAAAAGCCTAACTACACTTTTTAACTGCATATGAACGAGAAATATTATAAATAGCTAAGTTATAAGCTTTCTAAACAGAGGCACTGTTCCTCAGAGAATTAGCTATGTGATGAATCTGAAATTTCAGCTGCTCGAGCTCTTTCTATTTATGATCTTCTGTGAAAAACCATGGAAAACTCTTCATTTTCCTTCCAGCTGAGAAACATAAAAGCTGGCTATGGAAACAAACTCAACTGTTCCAAAATTATTCCTCTGCTTGGTTTCTGCCCCAGCAAAAGTTTTCTGAATCCTGACAGTCTGGAAGAAGTAGGAGTAACAATACAGCTGTTATGTTAAAACAGTATCCAATGTAATTCAGTGACCAAATCTCAACGTGGTTTTCTTGCTTTCATTGGAATAAAAGTACCTCACTTGAGGTATTTTCTCTACTATTATAATTCTCAGGGGAGCAACATACAAAATACAACCTCGGACATGCAGCTAAATTGCATCGGTTGGAGAAACGCTCTACGTTACATCCACGCAAAGGAAAACTGTGACTGCCTGATCCGCACGGTTGTATCCGTCACATAGCGCTTGGGACGTACGGTCCGCGAGGTGTGCTCTTACGCTTTTACAGACATCACCACAGCAGTTTGTAACTGATACACAGGGTTTGGGGTTTTTTTGTTTGGTTGGTTTTTGGTTTTTTGGGGTTTTTTTTACAATCAACAACGAATTATACCTAGATAGAGTTCATTTACAGTTAGGAGATGAGATTTAAAAGTATCCCAATGATTTAATAGTTTGGAAAATACTTCTGCAAATTCTAATGGGCAAGGTTAAGATGAGGAGGGTTCTGCAAAAGATACACAGTCAAAAAGGATTAAAATTTGCTGTAGAAAATCTGCTGTATTATTTCACTTCCATTCCCAGACCAATAATGGTTCCACACGAACATCTCTACCAAAAAGACACTATTACTCCTCAGATTGTTAGCTAGCACCAAAAGCCCAGATCATATTGCCATACAAGGTCTTCAGAAACAGATCCGCTCTAACAAATTCTACTCAAGCTACTGAAAAGCAAACCCTCACGTCAAACACGAACAAAAAAGTCTGTCAACATTTCTACCCGACGTTCTAATACAAACAGTAAAAACAGCAGCAAAAGTTTAAAGCCAACGGGATTCAAACAGATATAATTTTGATATGTCTTAGGATTTTTAAATTAAGAAAATAAAATTGACAGCTTCTTTCAACCTGTCTAGAAATAGTCGTCTTTGCCCTCCAAAGGAATCTGGCAACTCTTTAGGTAAAAATATACTTACACTAAAGCAGAATTATGAAAAGCTCTTTCTGTTTATTTCTAATGAACATTTCGAGCATCTTTCCACAGAAAGTTACTACGTTTCCACAAAAAAAAAGAGTATGAATAAGGGTGTTTTGCATTTTGACATGGAAACGAAACAGGTTTCAAATGGAAACGTGGATGTATAAATAAATAAGAAAAAACCCAAAGGTCTAATTCCACAAGAAGAAGACAGCTTTATTTTAGCAACGACAGCACTATCACTCATTGATTTTTAAAGACGACTGCTCTAAGGCAGATTCACATTGCTCACTAACATGGATACAACTACCACGAAGCCACGAAAACCACAAAGGACTGATAACACCTGCGCTACCGCACACACCAGCAAGAAGCCGCTTCCCAATGCAACAGTTTAGGCTGGCAGGGTACCTGCGGAGTTCTCGCCGTTCTGCTCATCTCTCAGGCTCTGCTGACTGAGGTCTGTTACTAAGCGAATTGCTTGCTTCTTCCCTTCTTCGTCTCCCGACTCCTCCGACTCAATCCGCTTATCAACTGCGTAAGATACACAACAGCAGAATAAGGCTATTTTCAGCAGTGGGGCGGGGGGAAGAAGTAGCAAGCAGATATAATAACCAGGAGTCACATACACCACTATGCAGTTAGTAGAAATCCTAAGTTAACTAAATGAAAGGTTTAGTCTTAAATAAAAGGCCTCTTACCCCTTGTTTCTACTTTGATTTTGGATGCACTTTTTCCTCCCATCACATCTTCCTAAAACCAACAATCTGGGAAGAAGACTGGAGGAAAAAGGAAATTTCTTAGATCAATGAAGGGCAATTCCAAAGATTACGGAGATGGAATTAGAACTATTACACTTTAAAAGCTTTTAGAAGAAAAACTCGGTATCGTCTACGATAGCACCAGCGGCACGAAGAAGGGAAGGCGCCAAACAAGACTCCCTGCGGATGACAGCCAGCGCCTCCCGCACAGCCTGCGAGCTCCCTGCACCGTTCACCCAGCCACGGCGCGGCCCCCCCGGCCCCGGCGACGCGAAGCCCCTCGCTCAGCGTCTGCTCCCGCCTCACGGGGAGGCTGAGGAGGAGCAGCGCCGTGCCGGGGGATTTCCTTCTTATTAGCTTTAGTCTTCACACCACAGCCATCGCCGTACGCCCGCTCCTTCCCCGTCCCCCCCCAAACGGCAGCCGCCCTCGGGGTGGGCGCCCGCGGGCTGCCCGGCCGCGGAGGGACCACGAGTCCCAGGGCGCGCGGCCCGAGTGGCGGGGCGGGGCGGGCCGTCCCCTCCCACGCTCGGCGGCCGCAGCCGTGCCGGCCCCCGACAGGCTCTCACCCTCCATCATCTCCTGCTGCCCCTCGCCGCTCTCCGCCGCCATATTGCTTCTCCTCCCACCGCCCCCCTCCGGAAACCGCCTCAGCCGTCACCGCAGCCAATCAGAGCCCGCGGCAGGCGACGCGCCGCGGCCAATCATCTCTGCGGGTTGGAGGCCGAAGGGGCGGGGCGGCGCCCTGACCGCCGGCCACGCGCGCGCGTGCGCGCCGGCCTGAGCCCCGGGGCCTTCTGGGCGTTGTAGTTCTCTCCCGGCAGGGCGGGAGGGCGTCGTAGCGCCGGGCGCTGCCG
Organism: Steatornis caripensis; assembly: GCA_013398225.1. Classification (NCBI taxonomy): domain Eukaryota; kingdom Metazoa; phylum Chordata; class Aves; order Caprimulgiformes; family Steatornithidae; genus Steatornis; species Steatornis caripensis. The sequence goes on from VZSC01010190.1 coordinate 184,744, forward strand.
CAGCGGCTGGGCACTCGCTCCCTCCCCACCAAGCCCTCGGGCCCGAGGCGTTACGAGCTGCTTTCGGTCTCGCCGTTCCGACTACAAGTTCTTCGGAGGCTGGCTGTCATCCTGCGGAGCGGGGAGCCCCAGGCAGGTCGGCCGGGGCTGCCTGGGGTCGGCGGCTCGAAGCAGGGCAGCGGTGGCCGTGGCGGAGGCTGCGGGGAAAGCGGCGGCCGGAGGCGGCCGCAGGTTCCCTGGCGCCGGATCTTTTTTTTGCCTCTTCCCGCGCTGGCGTCCCATTGGTTCTCCTCCGTGCCGCTCTCCCGCTGCCTTCGCTTATTGGGCGGCGCCGCTGCTGAGTCCCGCCCCCTACTTCCTCGCGCCCGCCGCCTGTGTGGGGAGCAGCTTAAAGGCCGGGGCAGTCGCCGGGAATCTGGGCCTGGGGCGGGCAGGCAGGCCCTCGCTACGGGCGAGCTAGGGCTGCAGCCCCGGGAGGGTGGGCAGTGCAGGCCGTGGCCTGGGTGGGAAGGAGTCCGTGCCACACCTGCTGACTCACAACTGGGGATTGCTCCTCAAATTACCGACGCTTCTGGTTTTAAAACGAGTAGGAATGGGGAGAGAGTGCTGGCTGGGTGCTTGGTAGCTCGTACAGCAATAGGGTGGAGGCGTCCCGTCGATCCCAGGTATGCTGTGCTGCTAGGGCAGGGCCGTAGTCAATAAAGTCACCTTTGCGTTAACAGCACAGACTAAACGTCGGTCGGGACATGTAACAGCGAGCGGCAGACTTGCTGTCACTTACAGGGCTGTGCTTCGGCTTGGAAGGCATCGCTGTCTGCCAGCATCCTGAGCATTAGTGTCTGAGCGCAAGGCTGATGGAATTTCTTATGTTTTTCTTGCAGATGGTGGCTCCCTAGGCGTGGCGTGGCAACCCGGGCGTGATCATGGCAGCTAAGGCTTATAGCTCCTCTGAAGGGGGCCTTTTGCCTTCGTCAGTAGGCTTAGTCCTTGCTCACTGGAATGACTCTGATAAGCTGAGTAGATCCTACCCCTGGGCCAGCAAGAGCAAGAAAAGTCAGCTCTCTGAACTCTGCCGGTTTAGAGCGTCTCTGTCTGGTGAGCACGGTATTTTGAGATTGAGTTCACGTGAGTGGGACTGAGTCAGTGACGGTGATGTGTTTCAGACTGTCTCCTCCTCCCCCAAACCTAGAGGCGATAGCCATAAGTAGCTGCCAGAAAGCGCTTGTTCAACAGGCACCTGAACCACAGATTGCTGCAGGCTGGGAGAGTTTACAGGGGCCACATTGCTGGATGGATGCTCTGCACTTGTACTTGTCCCTGGGCAACCTTTACTGGCTGCCATTAAACCATTATGCCACCTTGTGTTATTATCTAAAACACAAAAATTTTCCAAATGGGGAGAAAGTTGTTGTTATACTTGATCCTGTTGGGAGGGGAAGAACTTTACAGTTTACGATGCGTCCAGATACAGGTCTCCCTGTTTTATCACAGTGAGCATATTCATACTGAACGCGGTGCGTTAAATGCAGAGATGTCCTTTGCTGAGTTGTTCATAATGCTTCTTCCGCTACTGCGAAACCTTCAAAGCTGCTTGCTGTTTTGGGAGTGAAATGATGGCATTCGGCTGCTGGTACCACTTCCCAGGGAAATGTTTTATACAGGCAGAACTTTGGAAAATTTTAGTATGGTCATCTGGCATTGCATAACATAAAACATTGGTGCGGGCACAGGTATTTCAGTGTCACATCTTGTGAACAGTTAGTTAACTGGCTTCTCACTAATGTGGTACCTAAGAAGGGCTTGAACACTTACTGTGATTACATTTAATAGCAGTTTCAGTTTTAACTTCAGAGATTTCAAAACCTTTTAAACTCTGTTAACTTAAGTGAAAAATAGAAGTTGGCTTGTCTGGTTGAATCTTACAGATGTTGGCAATTTTTTTTCGAGCCTCCGCACTGAGTTCAATTGTTCTAGTGGCTGTGATTCAAAAATATATGTGTATGAGAATTATTTCTGCTTTCTTTAGTTTTATTGATTTTATTTTCTTGAAATTTCTTAAAAAAAAAAATCTGTTTTGGGATTACTTGACAGTTGCTTCAGCTGACAACTGTTTTGTTTTGGTTTTTTATTCGTTCCTCTAATACTCCTGTGGTAGACTGTTATAGCTACACAGCTGATCTTTATCTTCTCACAGGGGAGAAATGGAGCTCTTACTGTTTGTCTTCACTGGCAGCTCATAACATTTGTACCAGCAAAATTGATAACTGGTGGGATTCTGCCCCTCTCTCCACTTCCACTAGAAGTTCTGCTCCTTGCTCCTTTTTGCGAGCCCTCCCTGCGGAGGAATCCAGCCAGCACCTCCCAACTGCCGCACGCAATCCAAACAAAGCCATCTTCACTGTGGATGCCAACACAACAGAGGTATTTGCAGCAGTAACTGCTAAACTAAGCAGGCCATATCTGGTACAATTTGTATGGCATCAGACAGGCTAAAATGCCTGTCGTTCTTGCGTGTATCTGCAGGCGATCTGAGCGTCGTGAAGGCATTTTGTAAGTCTGCTCAAGCTTGGTAGTCTTCTAAAGACTGACGACACGTGTGTTTCCGTTGCAGGTTGTAGTTAGCACAATATACAAGACAATAGCAGAAACTCGAATGTCTTGAGTCTTTTTTTTTTTTCAAACAGAAAAAGGGAATAAAGAAGAATAATGCAGCTGTGAAGTGGCAGAATGTGCTTCAAGCCTCTGTCTGTTAAGTGCTAACCCTGGGATGGGTTGGTAGTGGCACGAGTCCTCTTTATCTGCCCCAGTAAAATACACCTTTTGTACTGGGAGGGAGAGAATTTCTCTCTTTCTGTCCTGAGAGCGAACACTAATATAAAATTGAGTACGGGAAACTTTAAAGAGCTGTGCCATATTTAGCTTGAACTGGCAGTTTGGGCTTGCCCATCTTAAAAGCACTTAATCCTGACTTGGTCTGTAACACAGGCTGTCAACGGCCGGTGTGATTACTGCATGCCTTCGGGGTGGACAAAATCTCGTGGTCTGCCCAGGCTTTGCTTGCAAATACAGCTTTGTAGTTTTACCTCTGTGGATGTAATTATTGAAACAAAACAAGAGGCTGGAGCAGGTAGGCAGTTAAAAGAAAGCAGGAAACCTAAAAGCAAAGCAATGTCTCAAACCCTCTTAGCCAAGACGACACATGGGCAAGGAATGTCCTAGAACAAGAAGCTTTAGTGAACTGTGTTTGAAGACTTCAGAATTTAAAAGAACTGCTCCATTTCCACCTAGAGGAATGGATATTATAAGGCATTAAAGCAACAGCCTGAGGAGGTGATGATCTACTAACTGAACTTTCAGCTTTTATTCTTTGTTTTCTTTAGACGTTTTGGGGTTTTTTTCCTGCTTTTCTAGATCCTAGTGGCTAATGACAAAGCCTGCGAGCTGCTCGGGTGCAGTAGTCAGGAACTCATTGGCAAAAAGCTGTCCCGCTTCATATCCAAATCCAGTCAAGAGGTATGGGAAGCTGTGGGTGAGGATTACATAGAAACTGATGAAGGTTCGTCGGTGATTTCAGGAACTGTGGTACGTGAAATGTTCAAGCAAATATTCCCCACCATATGCAGTGTTCTTGTAGGCTTTGGTTTGGGCAGGGGGGAGGCGGGCTGACATTTTCAATATAATTTCCTGAGATATTTAACTTGGCAGGCATTTGGTGATTATGTCGTTTGTAGGACTGTTGGGTTTAAAAGTTTTCAGGTGTGGGAATTTGAAGGACAAAAGATGGTTTGGGAGGCACCTGTGAGAGCCTTGCAGCTGCCAATGTGTGTAATCGTGATGACTTGACCAAATCAGAACTTAAAGGACATTAGATTTTAAAATAAATAAATAAAAATCAATGTAATTGCTTAACATGGAAAAACCTATTATGGAAAAGTTCCCAATTGTCTGATCTTTTAAAATATTTCTTGAATTATGTTAAATTGCATTGAGCATGTTCTAAAGTTACAAGTCAATCAAATGCTGTGAAATGTCTGAGTCAAAAACACCCTGGTTGGTGCGAAAGAGTGGAATTGATGTTTTGCCTATAGCGGGGTTCTTTATAAAAGAACTGCATGAGAAATCTCTCAAAATCATTTTATTTTGCTCCTGTTGAGAGCTGCCGCTAGAAAATATTTGGAAAATGAGCTCATATTACTCCTGGTGTGTTATTTTTGTATTGAGATTGTCAGCATCTCTGAGCTTGATCTTCCTGAATCCTCAATTGGATGGGGAGCAGTGGGGGGAAACCCAGGTTTGCTTTGGTGAAATCCAGAACTAAAATTAAATGTCTGATAAAGGCACTAATTCTAAGCTACAGCCATTCCAAGTACTTTATAGAGAGTCACTGTGCAATTCGTAAACCCATTCTGTCACGATCATGCAAAAATTATAAAAGGCTTGATATGAACACTGCAGGTTATAAGATAAATAAACATTTTCTGATTTGGGAAGACTCTCCTCCCATAAGAAATTAAATTGCTATTTTTGCAGCTGAAATTAAGAACTATGCTACTAATGTGGAGTATTCATTAGCACCACGGGACATCTCTTAAATAAGGCACCTCCGGAAGGCACTTCCCTTGAATCTAAGGAATTGGACTGGCACGTTAATTATGCTGCAGGAAATGTCTTTAGTCTTCCTGAGCCTGGGAGAGAGATACAAAAGTAATGACATTTTGTGTATGAGCAGCAAATTACTTGCAAACCTTTTTATCTCTGTATTAAAACTGTGTTTCTTCCAATGAAAAAACCAGTAAGTAGTCAAGAAAAAACGTTTTTCTAACAATGACAGGGAGCTATCTTGGCTTGATACCTTATTCTTGTTTGAAATTCTTGCTAAGTAACCACAGTTTTAGTAAATTGTGACTGTATCTCTGAATCCTATGGAAAGGTGGATCTCATGGGCCGTCTGAAAGAGAAGATCCCTGTCTCTGTCTGGCTGAGGCGAATAAGAAGCAAGGACAACCAGTGTTGTGTGGTTGTGCTGGAACCAGTGGAAAGATTTTCAGCTTCTGTTTCCTTCAGGGTTGACGTGAGTGTTTTCCTGACGATCAAACGAGACCACAGTTTGCGAGGGTTTGTGTACAAATGAAACGTGTCTAAAAGCCCATAGGCGTGTTCGTAATTGCGAGCACGCGGCTCGTACGTAGCACTGCCCGAAACTGGGATTGCGTGTGCAGGACCTGTGTGTATTTCTTCCGTATGGCTGACCTTGACATATTCGATGAGTAAACTACGTAAACACAGTAAACTACGCTGTCTGTCCCCCGGGAACATCTTAGACTTGAACAGTGATGGTTTGGCAGGACATTGGTTATTCGTGGCAGGGCCACCCTAATGAAGAGATCGGCTTGCTGAGGAAAAGTTCTGTGAGGGGCGTTGGACTCCCCTGCTTCTCCCTGATGACAGAGGGCAGGCTCTCTGCACGGCAACGTCAGGGAAGTATTGTGCTATGCTGTGTCTGCTTTTACTGAGGTAGTTGTATCCACAAAGAGACTGCAGAATGAAACTTGCTGCCATTTGCTTAGATGTTTGCAGAAACTGTTGTTAAAGGATTGAGTGGACTGTGGCTAAAATGCTAAAATTAAAATAGTCCGGTAAATTTTCTTCCCAAGGGAGAGATTACGTCGTGTGACCTCCTTTTCGCCCATCTCCATGGCTACCCAACGTTGGAAGAAGTAGTTGGGCTCCACATAAAGGACCTGATTCCTTCTGTGCAAATCCCTCCTCTAGGCAAAAAAATGCCAAAGGTATAGTATAAGCACCAACCACGTTCTTCCATTCCTTTCCCATTTGGAAGATAGGTACACACTGTTTTTCTTCCTTATATAACAGAAGAAAACTCTTTCTGAGAGAAGCGTTGAGTCCCTGAAAATGGCTATGCTGCTTATTTACGGAGCTGCTGGCTGAATATATCCTAACTTGGAATGAGACCAAGCCCTGACCTCTCACTGTGGAGTATGTCCTGGTGAAAGACGCTTTTCTCCAGTCCTGGCATTTTAAGAAATGGTGCTGTCTCTGTCAGCTCCTTAAAATGCTTTTGAATTCTTCAGCTGGGTTCAGTCATGTCTGTCTGAGGAGTGAAAGTCTAAAGAATACCTGGATCTTGCAAATACTGTCAAAACGGGCAGCTCAGTAGCTGTAAGAGGCCTTATTAATGCCTCATTTGCTGAAAAGCTGCAGCGTGGGCTGTCCTGGTCGTCATCATCAGGATAGCCATATAGGCGTTCAGCACTGGATTCCAAATCCTTAGGAAACCAGATTTGGGTCATTTTGATATTCACAGGATTGGTTCATTCTTCCTTTTCCTACTCCTTTTTCCTGAGAACATTCTGTGTAATTTTTATAAGAATACTGAAATAAAACCAAAACATTTGGTTAATTAGAGGTTTTATGTTTGTTTCTTTTTTTTTTCTTTAATTTAGAACCTCAGGATCCAGCGAGCTGTAGGCCAATCCAGAGAGGGTAACATGTTTCCTCTCAGTTTAAAGCTGCAAGTAAGCCTTCCGGAGGAGGACCGAGCAGCAGTGCAGAAGGATGGTGTTCCACAGACAGAGAAAGAAGGCTCTTTCACAGGCTGTCATTACTCTGCTACAGTCGTGGTTTTCTCCACCATCAGTGGTCTTATGACTGTCCAGTCAGATGGAACCATCTGTGGCATCAAGGATAGTTTCGCTTTAATGCTCTTTGGCTATGAGAAGAAAGAACTGTTGGGAAAGGTAAGATAGGGGTTTTAATCCCGCCCCAAGAGACTGCTATGTCTGGCAGCATATCCGCTGGAATTGTAGTCGGCTTTTACGCTCATTTCTGTCTGTCACAAAGCCTCTCGGTTCCGTGTGTTCAGCGAGAGAGTTGTAGGACGATAGGCAAATTCACTTGCTCTAGTTGCCAAGGCTTGCAGTGCTGAGGAGCTAGTATGGGTTCCAAGTGTGTGTTCTCCCACGTGGATCGCTTTTGCCTGGCTATTCAGCAGAATCAGGTCCACAGTCACGGATTGTTACCATTTGCCCCCAACCTGTGAGAGTCAGCTTAGCTTTATAAAGTTTCCTTCTGTGTTTTAGAACATTACGTTCCTGATCCCTGGTTTCTATAACAACATGGAGAGAAGCAGTGACTGTTCTTTGCCATTACCGCCTCTTGACGACTCTGCGGGGACAGAGGGTGAGTGCGTCTTTGAAGATGTTACTGCCTGCCGTACAGCTGGCTCTGGCTGCTGGAACAATGGTAAAATGAATAGAGACAAGAGTTTTGCCTGTGAACATTGGGAACGTGCCTTGTAAAAGCAACGTACCTCCGTGCAGTTTTAAAATTGGATTTCCACTATAACCTAAGGCGAACAGAATTGTTTGCCTCAAGTTGTGCTTCTCTCCGTGTTGCTATGAAGGTGAAACTGGATATCCAAATTGGAAATTACACTGTTAATTAGAGAATGCTTTGTACTTACCGCGTGCTTCCCTTTCCCTCCCTCCCCTGTTAGGATCTCTGAGTATTTTACGATGTAAAAGATAGCTTTCGTGACAGAATTGCAGCAGAGCTGTGGAGACTTAGGACTATATTTTAAGGGAAAATTCTAATGTTCTTCTGAATTGGCTCGTGTTGCTGGCTAATATTCAATGCTGTGTTGCTGTGGTGTTTCAGTCAGGAGGCATCGCATATTCCTCTGATGCAGTTTCCTGCATTTACAAAGAATTTATCAAAATTGCATTTCTCTGAATGCAACACAAATAAACAGAAGCAAGGAAGCCTCATGTCTCCAAATCTGCCTTTCCAGCTAGCTCTGCCCAAAACAGAGAACACAAGCAACTGTATACTTTCATCTGTATAGCAAGAGATCTTTTATGCTGGTTTTTTGTCCCTTAGGGCTATTTTTTTTCTGTTTTCTTTTTTCTTTGCTTAGAAATGCACAATCTGCACTGGAACCAATGCACACTACTGGAACAAAGAAGATCTAGTAGACAGTGTGTAATCTCTCAAGTGATTCTTTGATGAAGTGATGCCTCTAGCCTAGGAGTAATTCAGTTCCTCAGTGAGGAAGCATTGTTGGCACTCAGCCTTTACTAAATGAAGGGATTGTTCTAGATTCAAATCTAGATTTGTTCACTCATTAACAATACTTGGTTTAGTTAATCTTACCAACTCGTGTTTTTGTCTTTTGATCTGTTGTCACTGGGGAAGGAAAGAAGTTCTTGTCTTATTCTTTCTCTTAAACATCTTTAGACTGTATACTTTTTTTGTCTTGCAATTTCAGTGAGTTATACAAATGGAGTCTAAACCTTTTCATCTTAAGTGTTTGGAATGGGGGGTGTATGTGTGCTTTGGGTGCTTTTTTTTGCCGCTGCTGTTTGTACGATCATTTTCTTTCCAGTCTCTGTATGGTCATTGGCCCTTTTCTAGCTCTCTGAACTTCAATCCAAGTAGCTAACCCAGGAGGTTAATGCCTGTCCAAGAGCTTTGATAGGAAGGCAGATTTTAGCAGCCCTGAAACAATTAGGTTCCTGCATGTGATGACTTTGCAGGCCAAAGTAGAGTGGAGTGCTCATATTTGGACCACTTTGCCTCAGTCAAGTCTCTTATACTTAATTCCTTAGAGATGAGACAGACCAAGGCAGTTCCAAGATTGTTTTTAATCACTGTAGTCTCTGAAGCCTTAAACGTAAAACGTTAAGTTGGGATTTTTTTTTCTTGTTTGGTACAGACAGCAGCTTCTTGGCTGCATCTTTAGCAAGCCTTCTGTCAAGAGATGAGCAGAAACTAGAAAGAAGACACAAAGATGACAAATTAATACATGACGAGACTAAACAAAAGAATGGGACCGGTTTATTTTCTACTCCGTCACCTCCTGAAGTGGCACCCGCACCCTCTAATAGGTAGGCATTTCACGGACTGCATATTCACTTTGGAAAATGAAGAGCCGTGGTGGCAATCACCAGCAAAAACTGTTGTCTGTGGGAAGGTGTAACAAGAGCCTTCTGCACTTTGCTCTCTTTAGAATCTGAGCGCTATTTGCAAGACAGGTTGAGTTTTGCCTACCTTAGATTTTTGTTTAGATCTGTGCAGCCTATAATTGTAAAGTGACAGGAGTTCCGTCTCTAAGGGGCACCAAACGCTTCGCGCAGGCTAGGGAAGGTCATTAGGCTCTATCTTTGCTAGATCAGAAGCAGTTGGATGTTTATCTCCTTCCATGTTATCCACCAGCTGGTGCTGCACTGAAGCCAGGTCACCTGGAATGAATTCTAAATGTCATTCCTTCCGGTGCTTGGTGTAACTGTCAGGTCATCCATTAAAACACGGTACTGTGTTACTAGAGTCCAGCCATTTTTATTGTACCTTCTAGGTCTTTTTCCTGTTACAGGGTTAGAAATGCTGCACGAGTATCTATATGATGCCCATGGTTTATCTTAAGTCAAATTTTAAGCCTTCTACATTAATAATTCTAACTCTCAGGAAATATTTACTGCCCTTTTTAATATATAGATGATTGCAGCACTTGGCTTGCTGCTTTTTAAAGAGACTGATAGTCTCACAGTTTCCTTGTGCACTCCTGGGTTTGTGTGTCTCATATCATACTTCGATTTTAAGTGCTCTGATGCATGGATCGTTTTCTACTCTGCATTTTTACTAACAGAAATGTTTGTAAAATACCCTGTGCTATGGGCTTCAGTGAACCATGGTTAAGTTACTGGATGGGGAGATCCATCTTCTGTTGGACAGGCAAGGGAACTTCTGTTCTCAGGACTGGAAGTATCCTGCCACGTGGGTTGTGGTAAATGATCTGTGACATGTATTTAGAAATCAAGCTAGAGAAGGACCCAGTCCGTAGGTAAAGAGTGCCATTCGAGTGTGCCTGCTCTTCTTTGGTCAAGGTGGAATTTTTTAGGGTTTTGAATGCCTGTGCCAAGAACTTTCTGCCTTTTTCTTTCAAACTTAGAAGTAAAACAATTGGTGCAGGTTTTAAAAAGTGAACACAGTGACAGAACTGTGGGTAGTATACAGTACAGCAGTTTTCTCATTCTTTTGTCATCAGGATATCACTAATAACTTTGAATTCTTGCAGTGAGGACAGTGTTGCTATCGATGGGCTGCCAGCCCACCGTAGAGAGCCTTACCCTGAAACCTGGCTCCATGGAATCAGAGCAGAGGAACAGTGTAGAACAGTGGAAACTGCAGGATCAAATAATTCTCCAAAGATGCTCTCTGCAAGGCTCTCTCCCACGTCGTCTGAATCAGAACAGTTGGATTTAGGTCAGAACATGAAGATTCCAGTAAGAAGCAGTGACAGTGCAGTGTCTGGTGCATCTGAGCCTCGAAATGCTGGTATCTCACCTAACCAATTACAGGTTCATCATCAAGACCCCAAGGGAGTAAATCGTCAGCAGATCTGTAGGTTGCCGTATGAAATGCTGAAGCATCAGCACTCCACCGATGCCTGGGCACAAGCTTCTTCGGTAATTGTTGCCCAGTCGCTTGTTTGTTCTAGGCCAAAAGACAATCTAGATACCGCATCCTATGGCACAGTCAAGCCACCTTCTGCTGTGACTTGTAACTCACCTGGAACACCAACCATATATGAGCCATGGTCTGGGACAACACTGCACTGCAGACAAGACTTTCAAAGCCATACAGCTGCAGGGCAGTTGTCAAAACCAAACTTGGTGTGTGATGCAAAACGTTGCAGTCTTGAGCACGCTGTCATTGAAAACTGCCCACTAAATCGCGGTTCGTCCTTGTTTGGAAGAAATACCATCCGCCATGTTTGCTCAGGAAATAAAATGGGTTGCAGTGCTTCTGCACCAGGAGTTGCCACGGTCTCTGAAGATGTTCGGGAATCAGCCGCTGAGCTGAACTGTATTCGCTCTGGTTTTGAGGTGCTGGGTCTGAATATTGGTGTTGAGGGGAACTCAGACAATTGTTTAGGTATTACCTCAGCTCTTGTAGGAGCATCCTCCTCTAATGCAGTGGACTCGGCTGCAGGCGATATGCTAACTCAGAAAAACAGTGCCTTTTCAACCGGGCAAGAAAAGCAGATGTTGAGTTGTGTTGCCATGGAAGATGGTTCTGGGTGGCTGGCCTCCCGAAGGTGTGCAGAAAACTCGGAAGAATTCTCCAAAGCAATTCTTGAGAACCCTGAAACTGTCGCAGACACTGTGGGGGACAACGTCAACAGAAACCCGCTGGAATGCGGAGGTGGTCCTGAAGAAGACTGTCAGTTGCATGGGCAGCAATATGTGGAGATAAAAGTAACATCAACCCCGGTGAAACAAGAAGGAAGGCAGAATCCAGCAGCTCCTTTGACCTTGGGGATTCTGGAAGGCACCTACACTGGGAATTGCTGTCACAGAGATGGTTCACAATTAAGTAAGCTAAACCTATTTCTCCCCTTCCCAAAACTCTTATTGGGATGCTCTTTTTCACACGCGTTTTTGCAGAAGGCAGACGGTTCTGGGTAGAAGCTCAGAGCGGAGAGGAAGCAAGAAGTTCTAGCGTCTAGAAGAAAAAGTGGGATTTAAGTCTACTCAAAGGGCGTTGGAAGAGCGGGTGGTATAAAATACATAGTTACTAAGAAATTAATCCAGATGGAATAGTCTGAAATATTCTTAAAACACAATGAAAAGATTTGAACCTGATAACTTTTTCTGAACAGCAAATATAAACTCTGTTTTAAAACCTACTTAAATTGTGTTATGGAACATGGTCTTGTTCACTCCTTCAGCTGGATTCGGTGGCTTGTTGTATAAAATCCCCATTTTAATGTAATTTAGAATAACAACGTGAAATTAATAATAACAATTGAACGCTAACAAAAATGTCTACTGGGAGGGCGAGAACTATGGAGGTAGCCGCCAAGTATCTCTAGAATAGCTGCGCTTTTGTCAGCCCCTCTGATGATTCCTTACTGAGTAGGTGTTCCCCAAATGAATAATGGGTGAATTAACTTTCTTAAGAGCTCGGAATCTTATCCTAAAATGTCCACAGTCTCATTGAACGCTGAAGTTTCATTCTACCGTTTTAACTTCCTCCCCTCGTTCTACAGGTATACTCTTTGAAGTGAAACGTGTAGAAATGCAGGACCCTGCCATACTTTTCTGTGTCTGGGTGGTGAAAGACCTTCTACAGAGCCAGAAGGAAGCTGTAGCAAGGACTCAGCTTTTGCTCTCCAGTCTAGCAAGTTCAGCCCAGTCTGTTGCAGATCTTTCTACACAGAGCCTTGGAGAAGTAAGGAATTCTGCTGTTGTGTAATACTGAGCGTTTCTCTCCTTGTTTGACTGTTAAGCTGAAGCCAAAGTACAGAAGTTTTTCAAATATAAATAATGTCATGAGATGGTGGGCAGATATTGCTGTTTCTTCGTTTCCCTGCTTTTAAGTCAAAAGAAACGTTCCTTTGCTGTAAGAAGGACACATTGCTGTTTCGTAACACTTGTGGTAGCATGTGTTCAGCTTAGTGCAGTAACCTTTCCAGTCTGAACGACGACAGCACCTCATTTTAAATTTGTTCTTAGGTTGGTTTAGGTGCATCTACAATAGAGGTTTGCACCAGTCTGGTGAGTTTAATTTTTAAATCAGTGTAATCACACTGCCACCGATGATGCAACATCATTAAAAAAGGAAGTACTAGGCCAGAAACTTTCAATGACTGACTTGTGTCAAGAAAAGACAACTGCAGTTTTTAGCTGCCTTCTGAGCTGCTGCATTCGGGATGGCGTCCAGAAAGCTAACGCTGTGTAGCTGAACAGTGCGTACGTGTCAGTGCCATAAAACCCACACACAGAACTGCTTGGGCCTGGTTTTTGGTGACCGATGACCACAATGAATTCATTTTCCTACTTGCACAGAGAATTTTGTGCGAGTGTCTAAGGTGCACATACTTTTCTTTACTTTTCTTTGAATTAAGCAGTATTTGTAGCTGGTGAGAGCTCACTGTTATGTATAATAACTCATCTCTTATGATTACATCACCACACAGTTTTTGCTGTCAAAACCAAAGATCACTCCTTTTAGCTGTTCTTGCAGACGCGTACTTTCTTTTCAGTATTTGCTTCATTTTATACACGTTTCTGTGGCTTGCTCATTTTTTTCTTGTTTTTGTTTTTTATCTGTACCTAGGCTATCAGATCAACTTCGCTATTTGAGAATTCCGGAAGAGCTGAAGAGCTTGAAGGATTAAGGGCATGTGAGGGAGAATACGCAAAAAATTACAGTACTCTCAGTCTTCTTGGCAAAGGATCTTTTGGCTTTGTCTGGACTGCCAGGGGCAAGAAAGATCACCAAGAGGTTAAATATTTCTTTTAGATCTTATTGCAATAATTATTTAGGATGGAAAACGGAAAGGTTAGAGTGTTCGTATTCTGTCAACACTACAGTATTAAAAGCTGCCATTTGATAGTGCGGGGTTTTCCTTTTAAACAGAAATCTGCCATTGCTGACCTCATAAAAACAGGACAACAGAAGATTCGCATGGGTGCAGTGTTTGAACTGTTAGCTAAGACAACAGGCACAGAACGAGACAGCCCACGAAGCTGATTTAACCCGTTGGAAGAAGTATACATTAAGCTTAGGTTTTAGTCTTCCGTTGCGAACGAGAATGACAACCTTCAAAGTCTTTATCGTGTCATGACTCAAGAATGTGGAGTATAAGAATGTGTTGAGGTTATGGAGCACTCCTCTTTATCAGCCAAAGTCTTTTGGGCATTGAGAGGCAAGCTGTGGTGTTTCTCTGCATGACTGTGAAGTGCTCATTTCCCTCCGCAGCGCCCCCGTGCCAGAAGTCACCACTGCTGTAACTGGGTACAGATAATAGAGCTGGCCTGTCAAGGCCTTTGGAATTCAGAGCATCAATAAAAAGAAAATAAACGTCTTCCATCTCTGTGCATCGTTTGGCTTCTAGAACTAAATTCCTTAAATATGTTTAAAGATACTATAAGCAATGCACATTGGGTTACTTCTGTCCTCCTAGCATTATGATTCACTAACGTTTTTCCTGGAAACTAACTTACCAAACACTTAAAGCCATACTTTTGCAGGTGATGCTGAATGCTGTTGTCTGTGTAGGTTGTCGTAAAGTTCATCTGGAAGGAGAGAGTGCTTGAGGACTGCTGGGTAGATGATCCTGATCTGGGGAGAGTTACTCAAGAAATTGCAATCCTGTTGAAGCTGCAACACCCCAGTATCGTTAAGGTACAGCAAACGCCGAGTGCATGCAGTATGAATGGCATCAGGATGTTCCCTTGAATACTTGGTGTCTCGTCTCTTCTTCAAGGGGAGGAATGTCCTGTATTAAATATGTCCTTTCAGGAAAGAAAGGAACCTACCTATCCTGCTTTATTTCGGAGGGTATGTTACAGCAGGCTGGCGCTTGCTTCGACACTTTTACCCCAAACAATCGATGTAAGCGCAGACCTGAAGGTGTGACTCTAACAGGAAAAAAAAAAGAGTGTACATCGTTTTGAGATGATAGGATGCATATCTTGGAAGTGTGATGTCACACCTGAACACGTACTAGTTCAGTAAATAATCCGGATGCATGTCTTGATTCCTGTTATTTGTTTTGGGGTTTCTTGGGTTGTTGTGGGTTCCCTCCTCAATCCGGCCCCAGAAAGAAAACTCCTCTTGGTTTTAATTCTGCTCTCAGTTTTAGTTGTACTCTCTTCTCAAGAAACATTTGTGTTCAGTGAAATGAGACTGCAAAGATTATAACACGTGTTCATTAAACCTCCAAGAGGAGAGCAGTGTTTGGTTGAAAAAAAAAAAAAGAAAAGGCAGTTTAAGGATGAAGCACATGATTTTAAAAGTCTGTTATTTATAGGTGCTGGATGTATTTGAAAATGAACGCTTCTTCCAGCTGGTGATGGAGAAGCATGGATCTGGTCTGGATCTCTTTACGTTCATCGATAATCAGCCCAACTTGGACGAGCCGTTAGCGAGCTATATTTTCAGACAGGTGAGAGCTGGGAATGTGCAGTTGCTACATGCAGGTGAAATCTCGTTGGTATAAGAACCAGGACCCTATTTCACTCTAAATAATTGCTGGCTAAATCAGCAGGCGTGCTGACTCGGAGTCACGCTCAATACCCTGCAGAACTTTTCCTCATTGTTCTGCAGGGCTGACTTCTAGGTAACTGAAATGCTACATGCAGAACCCTTTTTAGGGTTTACTTAGAAACCCGTAACAAAGAAACTTTTACAGGACCTTGCTTCATCTGAGGATTTCCTATAGAGCCATAGTCTCTTGGCTGTGAGTGTAGCGGGACACACCCCCTGTCACCAGGACGCCCTTTCATGCAGCAGTCACACTTCCACTGTGGGAGGAGGAAACCGCGTGGAGGTGGCCCCAAGCCTCATTAAAAGCCACGCTTTCACTTAGATCGATGCTTGGTTTATGTTGGTTACGGGGGTAAAGGGCTCTCCTCTTTTTAAGCAATTTAAAAGTAAGAAATTATCTTGGAATTCAATGTGGCATAATGCAAAATAACTCAAGGGAGTTTACGGTGAGTCAGGAGCTTTCCTGACAGCTGAATTGTCCTTTGTTCCTTGAGTTAACCACAACAGCAGTCCCCGAGTAATTCCCCCTCATGTGTTCCAGGGCAAGTTCTTTGCTCTAAGGTATGCAAGGATTACTTTGCACGTGGTAACCCACCGCTGTGTCCGCACTCCCGTCGCCTGGGCTGCTGACGGATGGTGTTAGCCACGGTGAGGCACCTTCTCTGAGCCTGCTGTGCAGTGTGCGTTCACAAATTGCAGTCTACGGTCCCTTTAGGCTTCTGGCGGCTAAGGCCTTTCCCTAAGCCAGCCCTGAGTTTGCAGTGGGGCTTTGTCGCTTCAGACCTGTGCAGTATTTCTGTGCAGAGGGAGCTCTGTATTATAAATAGAAACTTGTCTCCCTCAGCCATCTGCTTTTCTTGCTCAAATGTATTGTGGTAGGGATCACGATTGTCTCCAAGGTGATATAATCCTGACGCTATTCTTAATTATGCCACTATAGCTTGAATCGTGCAGAAAGAAGAATGGAACTTAGGAGTGACTGTATTATTTATACCAAACTTCGCTCTTAAATGCTTTGTCATCCTGCAGCATCAGAGGCACGTGGTAATATCCTTCTGGAGAAATCAAAGGACCCTCCAGATGAAGCAGAGATAAAAATAGAGTAACCTGCAGGACTGTAACAGTTAGCTCTGACGCTTCTAACCAACAAACCAAGCACGTCGTGACTATAGCGTGCCATCTTCCTGCACATTTGTGGGAGGAAAGCGAGCAAGGCTTTTTTAAGTCTCTCTCCCAAGAGCGTTGTAACACCCACTGCAGCAATGCTGACAGGCGTGCCCGAGTTCACTTCCAGTTACCAAAATTAGGATCTGTATCTTGTTCATAAGGCGTCGAAACAAGCCAAAGCGTGGCTACCGGAGCTCTGCGATGCCACGTAGATTATCCCGGCCACCTCTGTGTAGTAACACTCAGTTCTTTCCTCCTCTCTCAGCTTGTATCGGCTGTTGGGTATCTCCGCTGTAGAAACATCCTGCACAGAGATATCAAGGATGAAAACATTGTCATCGCTGAAGATTTCACAATTAAATTAGTGGACTTTGGTTCAGCTGCCTACCTGGAACCCGGCAAATTGTTTTATACCTTCTGTGGGACAATTGAATACTGCTCACCAGAAGTGCTGTCCGGCAAACCGTACGTAACTCTCCAAAAAGTAGTTCCGGTGTCTGTTGCACCAAAAAAATGCGTGTGCAGGGCTGGAATAGAGAAGCCAAGCTGCTCAGCCATCGGTACTCTGCTAGAGTATCTAAGCACAGAAAATGGCAGTGAGATTTTGGGCACTGCACTGACAAAAATTGTCTATAAAGGCTTGAATACATCCGAAGTTGTTTCTAAGTATGTTGACAGGCTCTTTCTTGCTCTGGGCAGGTGTTTTGCAGAGCCTTATACTAATGTCTGTCCTACTGCAGAGCTGAGTTCGAGAACAAGCCTATAAATTTAATTTCCAGCCTGGCAGAAGAGTCTGGATGGGTGCCTTGTGACTTGAACGTGTCCTTTTCCCTTGATCTTTCCTAATACATATGTCAGCTTGCTAGCCTGCTCTTCCTCGCTGCATATGAACACGCTGACATGTCTCTACTAAGAGCTGCTCTTTCAGAGAGGTGGTATAAGCAACTAGCGCTGTATAGCATCTGCCCGTTGCCGCGTCTGGCTTTCGTACTTTCCCCGCTCTCACCTCGTCCATTCCCTTCTTTCCTACTTGCTTCCTGTATGAATATTTGTAGTTTGACTGTTATTCATCTCCCCTTTGATTTTCGTGCTCCTCTGGACTGAAGCGTTCCTCCCTTGCAGCTTGCCTTGCTGCTCTCTTGGATGCGCTGCCCAAATCTTGCCTGTCTCTTCCCTGTTCTCTACTTCTCTGCCCGGAGGCTGGCAGTCTCATACCAGCTCCTGAAGGGAAGCCTTGCCATCACGAGGTGGTAAACATCAGTCGTGGGTGCAAGTATGTTACCTAGCTGTCACTTCACAGCTGTCTTCAGGAGTCCTTCGGGCATCTCCTCTTAACAGGGCTGGGGGAGGTGGGGAGAGGAAATCCCTGAAGCTGAAGCAGCGCTGCCCTGGGAATTCAGTCTGTTACCGTGTGAAGAAACCATCCCTTTTTCTCAGATGGAATCTAGACAGTTACTGTTTCTTTCCCAGTAACTTCTGTTTTGAAAGGGATGGGAGGGGACAAGTAGGATTCCACTGAAGTGTCTAATCTCCCGTTTAAGTGTTTACTTGGTAGTTTCTGCTTACAGTGGAGAAGGAGGAGGCTTAAGTTCTCTTCTCACCAGCATGTGAAAGTCTAGGTGCGTATTACATGCACTCATCAGCTGAAACTGGCTGGCCGTTCTTTGGGTGGTTTGCTTTCACGGAGAAGGATAACACAGGCTTCTCAAAAAAACACACCAGAGCCTTATTAGAATTTTCACAAACTGCCTACTTTAAAAATAAGGGCTATCAGCTGCCTTTCTGCTTTCTCGAGCACACTCTTATGTATTTGCGATCTGAGTTCAGGCAAGGTTATCTCTGCGTAGGTACCACGGCCCTGAGCTGGAGATGTGGTCGCTTGGCGTCACCCTTTACACCCTTGTATTCGGAGAGAATCCCTTCTGTGAGCTGGAGGAGGCCGTGGCAGCTGCCCTGAACCCTTCTCGGCCCGTGTCAAAAGGTGAATTTTTACCATTTGCTTTTCTGAAGGAGCAGATCTCTTGGGAAGGTACGAGCAGTATTTATTCTCTATAAATAAAGGGAAAGACTGGAAAAGCGCTTCCAGATGCGCTCTTTGATGATTTTAAAAGCCGCTCGCTGAAGCAGCGTATCGTTTTCAGGTACGTTCTGCAGTTCTTCGTGCCAGTGATGAACGCAGCTATCTGTCGGATGTTTTATTGGTTTCAAATTGCAGGCCTCCCTCTCATTAGGATGGCTCAACCTCTCAGCTTGTCGAGCTTCAGGGACATTTATACTTGAGCGAACAGGAGCAAATAGTGCCTGATGGGAAGGTTCGCTCTTGTAGATGACTTTAAGATCAATCATGGCACTCCTGTAACTCTTAACGCTAGTTTTATCTCTCTTGAGCTATGGCCAGCCCATGCCGTGTCGCTTCTGGGACGGATGATGATGTGTTCATTCCTAGTTTCCGAATGAATTGCATGGCTTGACCTCACAGGAAAAATACATCAGGCTTGTTTTCAGCTGGAGGTACAGAAAACAAATTGCACACCAGGCTAAGGAAATCCTCATCAGCAAGTTCTCTGGGGTCCTTAGGAGCCCTATGGAGTTATAAGGCTTCAGGGTGCCGCAGTCTGACCGGTGAATTCTGGAAGCTTTCCCCCAACCCTGAGCAACCTTTAACCACAGATCCAACGTGGCATGACTACAGGACAAGACTAGGCTTGGAAGCAGCGAGTCAGGGTTGCCTCCATGGCATTTGCTTCTGCTTCTGTGTTCCTCGGTGTCCTAACTCTGTGCTCAGTTCTGTGTTTTCACACCCTGGAAAATCTTGGATCTCCCCCAGAGTTGAGCACACGTGACTACGACTGTGGTAGAACGGTACTGCACAAGGGATTAGCGGGCAGGATTTGTAATTACAGTCCTAATTCTTTGAATATAAACCATATCTTTCATTCCTCGTGTGCTTAAAACAGAGCCTGAGCCGTTCCTCTCACTGCTGTCTCTCCCCAGGTCTCATGGATCTCGTGGCTGGGCTTTTGCATCCTGCTCCAGAGCAGCGCATGACCCTAGCGACGTTAGTGGAGGACAGCTGGCTGAAGCAGCCTGTGGACCTGGCTGATTATACCTGGGAAGAGGTCTACCTCTCCACTGCGACCGGTGAGACGTTGCTCTGAAGGCCTTCTCCTCCAGCCGAGACCCACTGAGCACACGGGAATGATTTACGAGAGAAGGCTGAGCTGCGCTTAGCAAGACGCCGCTTCTCATCAGGAGGCCACCTGCTGATGGCCAAACGTGCTCAGTTGGAAGATATGCTGGCCTGTGGCTCACCCCTCGCTCTTTGTCTTTCTCCCTAGAAAGCAGCAGACTCAGAAACAGCTCTGGTGCACGGGCGTGTGGAGACAGGCGCCGAGGTCCTCACGTGCAGAGTGAGCCGTGCCTGAGCGCTCCCGACAGCGAGTGTGCAGATCCCCGCCGGGACGAGGCGGCCGGGCTGGGGCTGGGGCCGGGGCTGGGGCCACTGCTGCCCTCCCTCTCCGCAGCACACACCAGTGGGAATTAACAGTAAACGTTTCTCCTGCGGTAAAATATTGCTCCTGCTTTGCTCTTGTGGAGAGATGGGAGGGTCAGCGCTGAGCCGGAGGCAGGGCTGCCACGAGCCACTCGGCCTGGGCGCGATGCCTCCAGAAAAGCTTCTCGCTACTGTGCGTTTATAATTTTCTCATACGGGACATGTTTGAAAGCTGTGAGGCAGAGGTTTTCCACGTCTTGCTTAGACTGTCTGTAACTCAGAATGTGTTTTTAGGGGCTGCTGGTACTTTTTCGATGTAGTCTCGCTCCCGGCGGGCACAGGAGCCGGCACCGCGGTGTGACCCCTCCGAGGCTTCCCCGCCGAGGCAGCACTGCGGGGGGGGGTGTCCCCGCTTTGGGTCGCGGCCGAGGCCCCCCGACGCAGGAACGCGGCCCCGGCTTGCGGCGAGACCACGGCAGGTGAAGCAGCTGCAGCTCCCCCGGCGAGAGCTCTGCCCGCTCGCCCCCGGGAGGAGGCCGGGTCGGGGCCGGGGCCGACGCACCGCCCCTGCGCGGGGGAGGAGCGCGGCGGAACCCGGCAAATTGTTTTATACCTTCTGTGGGACAATTGAATACTGCTCACCAGAAGTGCTGTCCGGCAAACCGTACGTAACTCTCCAAAAAGTAGTTCCGGTGTCTGTTGCACCAAAAAAATGCGTGTGCAGGGCTGGAATAGAGAAGCCAAGCTGCTCAGCCATCGGTACTCTGCTAGAGTATCTAAGCACAGAAAATGGCAGTGAGATTTTGGGCACTGCACTGACAAAAATTGTCTATAAAGGCTTGAATACATCCGAAGTTGTTTCTAAGTATGTTGACAGGCTCTTTCTTGCTCTGGGCAGGTGTTTTGCAGAGCCTTATACTAATGTCTGTCCTACNAGCAGCTGCGGGAGGTGCTGGGGAGCTGCCCCGGCGTGCTGCGCGAGGAGCCGCGCCGCCTCCACCACCACTTCCAGGTGAGGGGCCCGGGCTGCCGGCCGGCGCGGTGCGGAGCGCGGTGCGGGGCCGGGGCCGCGCGCCAGACACCGCGTGCCGCCCGCAGTACGCGTACTTCAGGATGGGGGTGCGCCAGGAGGAGATGGTGAAGGCCCGCATGTTCCGGACGCCCTTCGGCGAGCTGCGGAACCGGCACGGCTTCCTGGAGCGCCGGGGGCTCTACCGGACCCCGTACAAAGGCCAGACCCAGAGCGGTAACCCGAAACTGAAGGACATCCTGCAGCCCCCGGAACAGGAGTTCCTGGCCAGCCTGGCCCGCGCCACGCCGGAGGAGTACGAGGTCTTCAAAAAGCTGCTGGCTCGAGAGGAGGAGGAGCAGGAGGAAGAGGAGGGTAGGGATGCACGATACGCAGAGGAAGAGGAAGATTCGGACAGTGAAGGAAGTAAAGCAGCCTGGGAGTGAGGTGGTGAGGCTCAGGGGAGCCCGAGCCCTCCCGTGCTGGCGCCCGCCCCAGCCCCACTGCCCTCGTGGGTGCTCTGGGCACCGGGCATGGTGGCTGCACGTGCGGGGCGCCGCCGAGGGGCAGCAATAAACTCCATCTGTCAGAATACAACAGCAACCCTTGTTCCTTCTCGCTGAGCAACTACTTTAAAAACCACCCAGTTTCCATAACATGTTTTTATTTTTTAAAAACAACACCAAAATAACTAATTTATCTCCAAGGCTAGGTTCGAACCATCCTGCTGCACTACACAGGGTGCTGGCTGCGGGGCGGGGGGCTCCGCTTCCCATTGCTGCAGGAATGGGCGCCGTGCCAGGGCTGGAAGGGGACTGTCCCGCAGCCGGGCCACCTCCACCTGCACAGCCCATGTTGGTGCTGCTCTCGTGACTGACGAGGCAGGGGGGCAAATGCTTCCTGACCCCAGCTCCAGAACCTCCCCTCGCGGCGATAGCGGCGTCTGTTCCGGCATTGCCCTGGCCACGCTCTTCCAGGCCAGGGCTGGCTACGGCTCAGGCCTCGGGGAGCCAGGACGGCTGTGCCCGCCTTGTGGCAGTGGGGCTGGAGCAGGATCAGGCACCCTTGGAGGAAAACGAGGTCTGTCCATCTCCAACTCTGATGCCCTCAAGCAGCACGGTGGCCAGCTGGTCGTGGCTTTGCATCGTCCCTGCTGCTGCCGCAGGCGTTGGCAGCCGCTCCTCCAGCCTCAGCGGTCTGATGCCGCTCCCGGGAGGGAGAGAGCGGGCCCAGGAGCACCAGAACTCTGGGGCCCGTTGTGCTCCAACACGTGTGGCCGAGCAACAAAGCGCCTTGCGATGCTCGCAGGAGCGGAGGGCTGCCCCGCTGGGATGCCCCCCGCACTGCTCGGAAATAACACTCTATACCATAACTACGATATATCTCTGGTATGTATTAATTTATAATATACACTGTGTACGTTAATACACAAATCTATGTTTAACTAGCGTTGTCGTACAAACTCACAAAAACTAGGAACGTTTCTAAGATACACTTTTTCTGTGCCTGCTCTTGCGCAGCCGGTGGGGTGGCTGCGGCAGGGCCTTGCGTGCTGGTCCTCTCCTCCGCAAACACCATGGCACCGGCATCGTGGCAACGGCTGGTGCCACGGGGAACACAGACGCTGCAAGCGGCTCAGGGGGGATGGATGGCAGGTGGAGCCCGCTTCATCACCCAGCCGCTACTGTGCCCTACGCTGGCTTGGAGGGGATCAGCGTCAGAGCAAGCGTGGTGTTAACACCTCGTCTGACCACCTTCACCCTACGGATCATGTCTGCAATTCTTTCTAGGTACTCTGTTGCTTTCTGAGCTGGAAATTTGGTTAGAACCAGGGGTTGTTTACAAAGCAAAGAACAAAGGCAGGCAGTAGAAGCTGCCTCCATTTCCCCCACTGGAGCAGAGGAGACAGGGATGTACCTGCACTGCCTGCACCTCCGCTGCCCACGCTCGCCTCGCTGCTCGGGGAGCTGCTCACCATTTCTAACTCATCTACGGAGGGAAGGTCTCCTTCAACCAGGCTTTTGGGGGCCACATGTCAGGTGACAGCTAAGGCTTTTTGGTCTGTTTTATTTTTCTAAACTGTTTTATTTGGGGGTTATGGGTAATTTATAACCTCAGGTTACGAAAACAGGTTGGTGCAGATGCTGTTGGCAGGTAGCTGGGCTCGGCCCTGCCGATGCCCGAGCAGAGCCGGAAGCCTGGGGCTCGTGCAGAGCGGCTGAGGGGGCGAGCGGGGCTAGTCCCCTCAGGGGGCAGCCAGCCAGCCGCTGCGGTACACTGGCGCTCAGCTCCTTGGGGCAGAGAGGCAGCCGGAGTAAGGCAAGCCAGAGTGAAGGCAGTGCTGGTCCGGAGGAGGGAAGGGAGCGCTGCTTGGCGTGCCGATCCGGCTGCGTGTCCCTAATGGGCTGGAGGAGAGGGAGAGGCTGACACCAGGCAGGAAGGTTCTCCCGCTGTGTGCAGCCCAGGGAGCAGATCTGATCTTCCTGGTGTTTCAAAAGCCCTTAGATGTGGAAAGACGAAACTTCTACTGCTGTGAACCCTGTGAAGGAGCAGGGGAGGAATGAGCTGGTGCACGGAGTCCCCCAAACGCACCACAGCTGCCTCTTCCCACCCTGTGTACCCATCTCAGGCTGGGAGAAGGGGACCTGCCCCCTCCAGGGCTCCAGCCTTGGCCTCGCACAGGCAGGCAGCGCTGGGGCCCTTTCTGGGCAGCAATCCCTTGCCCCCGGGGCTGCGGAGCCGTGGGGAAGCAGAGCATTGCCTTCTGCTCCTCCACCTCAGCCACACCGGGAGCCCTCAGCGGCAAACCCAAGCGCAGCCAGTGCAGCAGCAGGTGAGCCCTCGCACCCCACCCCTACACGGCAGCGTGAGCTTGAGCTGCGCTCTGCCCTCCGCCCTTCTCCCCGACTCCCCGCGGCACACGCACAGCCACAGGCCGGAGCTGCCCCTGCCCATGGCTGAGGAGGGCCCAGAGTGAGTACTTACTCTATGGCTTCTTCAGTGTGTGACTGTTGCTTGGTTTTCTGAAAGAGAAGGGGGGGAGAGCGCCGTCAGCCCTGCAGCCCCTCGGCTGTCACTCGCAGGGAGGGCACGCAGAGCGGGCGCCCGAGCCTTAGTCGCGCACTCCTTGCGCTCTGTTCAGCACGGGGTGCCTGCACCCCTCACCCAGTCCAACCCCAGCCCAGGCACCCGTGCACAACGCCAGCCAGCCGCGTCCTCCTGTCCTGGGCCGGGGCAACACCAGCGTGCTGCTGCAAGCCGTACCTGCTGGTTGTCTTCTCGGAAGCGGTGCTCTCGCAGCTCTCCTTGTAGCAGACGTCCTGGTGTACCTTGTAGACTCTCCTGTACCTGCACACACAGCAGAGGGGCAGGTTGTACGGAATAACAGGGACAGATCTGCTTTTATGGAGGTGACTGGGGAGTGTAGGAGGCTCCCCTGTTTTTTCTGGGCTGCGGTAGGAGTGGAGCTGAGCCTGCTATGTCTGAGGGCTCACACCGCACAGCCAGGCCCTTGCGCCTCCATTGCAGAAAGACTTGGGGGCAGGGGGGCACAGCAGAAGCCCCCATGCCCTGGCATTGCAGCAGCGCTGGCCCCAGCCCCCTGCTTGCAGAGGGAGATGCAGGGGGGCGAGGGGCCGGCAGGCGGGGGGCAGGAGCTCTGCTGCTGCTTGGGGGGGGTCACGCACACCAAACCCAACCTCGCTGCTGCGCGGGCAGGTAACACCGCTCCAGGGCAGGTGAGGCTGCTCAGCCCGTGCTGGGGAGGGGGCAGCTGCCAGCCAGGGGCTGAGATGGCCTCACACTTACCCCCCCTTCCCTGGAGCTGAGCTGCGGGCAGACACGCACAGCTCCAAGCACGAGGGAAGGGGGGAGCACAACCCGCAGGCAGTACTCACAGGTAGTGGCAGGTGCCTCCTTCCCACACGGGGAATGACTTGGTTTCCGAGTACAGCCGCGTGCATGAGTGTGGCACCTTCTTGCAGGCTGCTTGGGGAACAGGAGAGGGGAGCTACCAACAAGCCCGTCTGTGGCCCTGCCTGCCTGTGCCCTGCCACAGGGGGCCAGCGAGGCCCCCCCGCCTTCCCCTCTGCTGTCCTGGAGGGCTGGGCTCAACAGAGCTGACCCGCCAGGAGAAGCGGAGCTCCCAGCCCCGCGGCACCCAGCTAACTGTGCAGGTACGGCGGGAGCCTGGCCGCCTGGCGACGGCAGAGGGCTCAGCCAGGAGCGGGGAGCAGACCTGTGCTCCCAGACCTGCCCGAAGCAGCAGGAGCAGCGCCCAGCCTCTGTCTCTGCCCTCAGCACAGCACGGCCTCCTCTAGCGGAGCCTGGTCGCGGTGGGAGCCCCCTCGGCCAGGAGGAGCCAGCTGCTGACAGGGTGTGCTCGGTGACCAGCACCCTGACGGACTGGTGGCAGGGACAGCTGCCAGGCTGGGCACCTGCTGTCCACATTGCATGAGGAAGCCCGCCCTCCGGCAGCAGCGCAGCACTCACCCAGCTCACAGAGCCGGCCCTTGAAGCCTGGCCGGCAGTCGCAGTGGTAGGACGCCGTGTCTCTGGCACAGGTGCCTCCATTCCTGCAGGGGTTCGTGGAGCAGTTGTGCCCCTCGCCTGCAAAACACGTACGGCCGTCAGACCCGGGGGCCACGGTGCAGCCGTGCGCATCCCTCTGGCATGCCAGGGTGCCCCTGCAGAGAGCTGCAAGCCGGCGAGCAAGGGACAGGCAGCCTGCAGGGGCCTGGTGCCGAGCACTCTGCCTGCAGGGCCTGAGCTGGGTCCCTGCTGCTCCTGCGTCTCCCCCTGGACTTACCCTTGCTCTTTGCCTTGTGCAGCTGCAGTGCCAGACCGCCCTGGCTGGACACCTCCATGTTCTCCAGCTTCACTGGAGCCTCCGGCTCTGGGCAACGAGAGGGTCAAATGTCACCTCCAGCCGGGGCCAGCCCAAAAGGCAGCCCCTCCGGCTGGGATCCAGCCTGCCCACAGCATCAGGGGTTTGGTCAGGGCTGAGATGGTGGTTTAGTCCTTCCCAGTTGGCACGCCTAGAATTAGGGTGTCCGCCTCACCCTTCCTGGAGGGCTGTGGGACACGGAGCCCTGAGGAGGCAGGGGCAGAGCTGAGATGTGCAGCGAACCCAGGGCTGCTGTCGAGCGTGCTGGGCCCCTTCCCCAACCCACAGCGTGGGGTTCCCGGGCCTGGCAGGATATCTTGGGCTGGCACTTGTACCCCTGGTGTTCCAGGGATGGCTGGTCCTGGGCTAGCGAGGGGCTTCTTGCCCAGGCACCTTCCCCGAGCGTGAGGCTGCGCTTGGCGGCGGGGGCTCGGGCTGCAGGGCAGGCAGGGGCTGCGCAGCAGGGACGCGCGGTCACTGCCAGGGCTCCTGCGGCCGCTGGCAGGGCGAAGGCCAGCCCGTGCCACAGCCGGCATTGCCTCCCATCAGCGAGGGTTCCTCTCTGGGCTCCCTGACTGGCACCCTGGGCAGGGGGCTAGCAAGCAGGGCAGCTGCTTGTCCACCCATTGAGAGGTGGGAGTGCTCTGCCCTCCTCTGTGGCTCCCCCAGCCCTGTAACAGCCCGCCTGGCTGCCACCCTGGCCCAGAGGGAGGCATAGGAGGTGGTGCTGGGTGACTGTGGTGGGGGGCAGGAAGGCAGCAGAGCACTTACGCATCTTCACGGTGATGGATCTGCCCAGCGCAGTGCTGAATCTGGTGCTGATCCTCCCTCTGCCATCCACCAGCTCGGTGAACCTGGGACGGGAGAGCCATGAAGGCATGGGGCACCGCGGGTCCCCCAGGCTGCAGGCGCTCCACACACTAGGGCTGGAGACAGCGGGGTAAGGCACTCGCTGGCGGCACCAGGCTCGGCACGAGGTCTGTGGGCTCAGCTGTGTGCAGTGTGGAGACCTGCCCATGGGGCAAGGGCCCGCCTGGCTCGGGATCCCAGCGAGGCACGACCCAGCGGGAGCACGGCTTGACCCTGCGTGTACCTGGACACGGAAGCTGGGAGAAGGGGCCCAACCGGTGCTTGAGCTGAGTGCTGGTGGGAGAGCCCGGAGTGCTGGAGCGGTGCCTACCTGGGGGCTGGCGAGGGCTCCTCAGGCGTGTCACGATCCGCTAGCAAGCGGAGTTCAGGCAGTAAAGCTGGGGGCAGCCTGTTGCGCAGGACCCGGGGGTGTCCAGCTTGGCTCCACCGTCTCTCCGGAGCCCCATCCCTCTGCACTGCAGACCAAAGGGTTAGGCTTAGCAGGAGGGAAGCTGGGAGCCAGTACAGCCACCCAGCTCCCAGCTGGTCCCCTTGTCCTGCCTCGTCCCCCGGCTGCCGTTTAAGACTGCCTGGGGACACACATGGACACACACACTCTCCACATGCCTGGGCTACTAGTGCTGCTCCCCGTGAAGCCTCGCCGAGTGGTAACTCCGCGTCTGTCCTCCACTAACGGTAACGCAGCACCCTGTGGTCCCCACGTCCCTTCACAGGGGACCCACGCCCTGTCCCCACAGCCTGCAGCAAGTCCCCACGGGCTCCCTGCCCTGTTGTTCGGCTGGTTTCCTCCCCGCTGCCCCGCTAGCCTGTCGCCTCCCTTGTGCTGCAGCAAACCGGCAGCGCCGCAGCCACGGTGAGCCAGGCACTCACAGGTGGTGACGTAGAGGTGGATGGGCTCACTGTGCACTTGGCCTTGCTCCGTGTTCTGCACAGCCGTCACGGACAGGCGGTAGCGCTGCCCGGGGAGCAGGTCCCGCACTGTGTAGGACACGAGCTTCCCGTTGGGCACGTAGCGGCTCTTCACACTCTGAGCGGTGGTGACATTGATGATGTACCCCTCCACAGCGCCGGCAGGCGGCTTCTCCCACGCCATGGACACAGAGGTGGCAGTGACACGGGAGGCGGTGAGGTTTTGCGGGGGGAGAGGCCCTGGGGCAGGCAAGAGGTGGGGAGAAAAGGGGTCAGCGCTGGTGCCCTTGCGCAGCAACCGCCCTACTTGCTCAACACGCCAACGTGCTAGCCTGCCTGCCCATGCCCTGGCCAGCCCTCCACCCTGCTCCAGCCCTGCAACGTACTGGGAGCAGATGCTTGGTGCTGGGTCCCCACCGAGGCGGGCAGAGCCTCCCCGCACCCTAGCACCTGGGTCTGGCCCTCGCCCTCCGGCTGCTGTACAGAGGGGGATGAATCCGGCCCATGCAGGCTCTGCGCGGGGCTGAGCTCACGCTAGTCTCAGGCAGCGAACGACATCTGGCAGGGGAGGACGTGCTGCCGCCTTGCCCGCCCTTCCCAAGGGCTGCCTGCACGCCTCCTATCCACCACGCTGGCCAGACAGGCTGACGGCTTTCACACCTTCCCCTCCCTGCAGCCTTCCTGCTGGCCACGAGCCACAGCTGCCCCATGCCTGCCAAGCCCCAGGGTCCCCGCAGCGGCAGGGGGCGGCCAAGGCAAGCCCACTCACTCGTCCACACGTGGAAGGGGGCCGTGGCCAGACTCTCCGAGGGGTGGTCTTCCGTCCCCAGGCCACTCAGTGTCGTGACATGGACAATGTACCTCTCTCCTGGCTGCAGGTCCCTGCGGAGGAGGAAGGCAGGGTGGGAAGGGGTAGGCTGGGCAGCCCCGGAGGGCCAGCTGGCCCGGCGCCCGCCTGCCGCCCCACTCACAGGAAGGTGTACTTGGCCACGCTGCTGTTCAGCTCCACGGTGCGGTCTGCCAGGTCCCCCGGCTGGCGGATGGAGACACGCACCCTACTGACGGTGGAGTGCTTGAGCCGGTGGAGAGCCCATTGCACCGTGATGGCGCTGGCCGTCACGTTCGTGATCTCAAAGCCTTCCACCGGGCGCGGTCCTGGCCAGAGCAAGCAGAGAGGGCCGCGGTCAGCCACTGGTCATTGCGGGTCGCCCCATCCCTTCCCCACGCCCCTGCGAGGGGGGTCCTGCCTGCCCCTCTGAATTGGCTTCCCCGGCAGGAGCTGCTCAGCACCGCCTGCCCTGCAGCACTCGCGCTCTCCTGGCCCCACCACCTGCGTCTGCTTGCCCGCAAGGCCTCACAGCTGTCCTCCCCCGGCCCCGGCTCCCTGCTCCAAGCTCCAAAGGGGCCACGGTGCCTGGGCCCGGTCCCAAGCCCACTGCACAGCCCAGGCAGCCGTCCTGAGCCTGGTTCTCGATGCCCCTGGCATCCGGCCCTGGCTCGGGGCCTCCGGAGACACCGGGGACGGGGCCGCAGACCCCTGCCGTGCCAGCGCCATGCCTGCCTCCTCCACCCCGGAGCTTCACATGGTCTCAGCCTGCCGCAGGGCATGTGTGCCACGGGCTTTCCTGCCGCCCTCCCCGTCTCGTGAGAGGGCAGCTTTTTTAGGTCTAATCCCCTCAATCCTCAATTTGCACTGATTTCTACACCCATCTGCCCTAGAAAGCAGGGCTGCACTTGCTCCACCTGCCCGTGTCCCCCCAGACACGTCACTGTGCCCCCTACCCTCTGCCTGTGCAGCAGAGGTCCCTGCCAGCCTCTGCACTCTCTGGCACGTCCCCATGCCGAGGCCAGCGGGATGGCGGGGCAACTCGCCCACAGGGCTCATTGTCGGCAGAGATCGCCCAGCCCCGCTGCCCAGCTGGAGCAGGGGCTCCTGCAGCTCAGCCAAGGGGCACCAGGGACCCGTGCAACCCCAGATCCAGTGACAAGGAGTAATCGGTGCGGCGGGCACAGCCTGGCCCCGATCAACAGGATCCAGGAGTGGGAAGCTCCCTTACCAGCCCCTAGACAGGGGCTCGGGGAGCCGCGGTGGGTTCAGTCCCTTTTACTCACAGCAAAGAGAACAGCGATTCTCTGTGCCGAGCACTTCCCAAAGGCCCCCGGCTGGGTTTTAGGATGTGAACCGCCAAACCCGCCGGGGCTCGGCACAGGCCCAGGCTGCAGCTGGAGCCGGTGGCGGGGAGAGGCGGCACAAGCTCTGGCGCCTGCGGGGGCCGCGCGTGCTCACGAACACGATCCCCCCGGGGACGCTACTCACTAGTGCGCGTGGTGAGCATGACGGGCCTGCTGATATCATTCTTGTTGTTCACGTTGCGTTTGACTGAAAAGACAGAAATATTGTAGGCTCTGCCGGAGGCTAGTGCCCGCAATTGGTGGGCAGAACGACTTCGGTCCACAAAATCTGTCCTGCGGTAAGAGCCGTCGAGGGATACGTACGTCACGGCGTAGCCGTCAATGAGTTGCCTGGCGGCTGCGTCCTCAGGTGGGTGCCAAGAAATCAACACACCAGTGTCCTCCACCCTTTCCACCTTTAATGAGGTTGGTGGCAGCAATTCTTCAGGGTGTGGGCAAAAGCAAAGGGGAGAGGTAACGCCATGAATCTTTAGAGAACAGACCCCAGCAGCAAGAGGCAGAGCGGCAGCGATGGAGGACAGGGCCCTCGCTCTCTCCCTCGGCGTGCCTGGCAGGGGCCCTGCAGGTGCCAGACGCCACCGGCCTGGCAGGCACGGGAGGAGCTGGGGCGCCGGGAACGCTCCCAGCCACTGCGACCTGGCAGCGCCGGCGGCCAAGCGCCTGCTGGACCTAGCGCGCCGGTGAGATGGGGCACGGGGCCCTGGGGAGGCTGGTGCCAGCGGCCAGAGGCTTCCCTCAGATGCCTCGGCCTCCCCTCCTGAGGGCATCCAAGGGATCGCCGTCGCTGCAGGGGGCTAGGGAAACCTGTCCCCGGTGTCCTCGCGCCGAGCCTGGCGCCCGCCCGTGGCATCGGTGGGGCCTGGGCCGCCCCCCGCGGAGGCGAGGCCCCAGCCCTGCCTGCCTCACAGAGAGCTGCTGGTCCCGGACGGCGTCGAGCCCCTTGCGCCAGGCCGGCGTCAAGCCCCGTGCCATGTCCTGGTGCCGCTGCTGAGGGCCTTTACCTTTTTCGCAGCTCTTGCCTGTGTAGCTGACTTTGCAGGTGCAGCTGTGGGTGCCATTGCTGGGCAGGCAGTAGCCCCTGCTGCCGCAGGGGCTGGAGAAGCACGGGTCGCTGGCTGCGGGAGAGGTGCCAGGCCCAGTGGCGTTAGTCGTGCCAGCTGGCCAAGCAAGAGGCCACCCCACGCCGAGCCGCCCTGCCCGCCTCACCTGTCTCGCAGTGGTAGCCGAAGAAACCCTCTGGGCACACGCAGAGGTAGGACCCCCCATAGCTCTCGCACTCCCCTCCATTTCGGCAAGGGCCCGACTCGCAGGCGTCCACTTCTGGAGGTGGGAGGAGGCCGGTGGTGAGCGGGGGCTCCCGGCGTGCCGGCAGCCAGCACCCGCACGCGAGTGACAGCAATGACCCGCCGAGGGGGCAGCAAGATGGACGCACAGCGCTCGGCACGGCCGGTCCGCACCCAGAATCCCACCCAGGCGCCATGGCAGCTGCACGCCATGGCAGCTGCACCCCCTGGCAGCAGGTGGGTGCCTTCGAGAGGGGATCCACCGCCAGCGGACGCCTTGTTCTTCGCTCCCTCCCCACCAGAGCAGTTTCAGCTCTGCCCCCAAAACTGCAGGCAAGGAGGCGCGACAGGCAGCGAGCACCTCACGTGACGGACCGCGATCAAGGTGCCCGGGATGGCGACCAGCTGCCTGGCTCAGTGCCGGTCCTGGCCGCGTCCCAGTTCCCACGGTCCGGCCTCCCACTGCCCCAGGAAGGGTGAGCACCTACCAGTCTCACACTGGGTCCCCACAAAGCCCTCAGGGCAGTAGCAAGCAAAGGACCCGGGGAGGTCCCGGCAGGTCCCGCCATTCTTGCAGGGCTCCGACCAGCACTCGTCGACATCTGGGGAGCGACAGGAGCAGAGGCGCCGGCTCAGTACAGCGACAGGGCTGGGGGGAGCAGCAGGGGGCTTGGAGGAGCAGTGCTTCTGCAGGGCATGGATCTTCCCACGTCACTTGTCACCCCAAGCCCATGACATGTTTCCTGCTCTAACCCCTTGCGGGCACCCCACCTTCTCCCACCACTGTTCTCTGCCAGGCCCTCAGGAATCAGGCTGGAGCTGCCTGCCACGGAGCCCCACGAGCCCCCACGCTGCCCGTCACCCCCTCAGCCAGCACCCACACGCAGCCACACCCGTGTGGATCCACGGGAGCAGGAGCGCAGCGCAGCCTAAAATGTGCGACCTCAAGCTGCTTCTTTGCCCCCCAACTCTTCGCCAACAGCTCTGGAGCCACACAGGGCACTTCCCACCCAGATCCTGAGATCCAGCGCTTCTCTGCACCAGCGGAACACGTGTCACGAGAAGTCACTGCCCCTGTCAGCAATGGAGACGGCTCAAGCAGCATGCGTTAGCAGGGGGACACAAGTAGGGCACGTGCCCCCGCAGTCCTGCCTGCTCCTCCGCCCGACCTGGAGCAGCGTCTCCCTGTCGGCACATCCCACGGCTGCACGGGGACTCCGGCAGAGAAGCCCTTGCCGCAGGCCGATCCAAGTGCACGGGCAGCAGACCGAAGCCAGCGCACACAGCCACAGGCAGCCCAGCTCCTGGCCGTGGGCTTCGTGGCCGCGGTCGTTCCTTGGGGCTGGGTTTGCCATAGCCACCCTGGCAGCCCTGGAGCGTACCCGGCCCAGTCTCTCACCTGACTCGCAGTGGGGACCAGTGTAACCTGGCTGACACAGGCACAGGAACTCTGCGATGCGGTCCTTGCATTGGCCGCCATTCAGGCAGGGCTGGGACTGGCACTCGTCGATCTCTGCAGGCATTTGGGCAGAGGAGAGACAAGGCGAGAGACGTGAGCGACAGGCAGGGGTGCCTGGGAGGCTCCGTCCATGGGCACGGGAGGACCGGAGTACATGTCCTGGCATCACCAAGCCACGGCCACGACCACAGGGCACCCCGGGGACGGTGCTCCAGGGCTCGGCCGCTCCCCGGCACTCCTCACCATCGCATTCGGGGGGGTCACTCCAGATGCCTTGCAAGTGGCAGACACGAGGGTGGTTGTGCTGACTGAGAGCATAGCCCACCTCACACTGGTATTCAGCCAGGGAGCCCACTTTGGTGGAGTTGAAAGAGGCCTGGGCGTGCTTCACCTCACTGGGAACACCGCAGTCAACCTCTGGGGAGAGACGAGGTGGGTGAGCGACACCCGCAGAGGCACCCCGAGCCCCTGGCTGGCCGGGGCAGCGCAAGGCCCTTACCAGACTGGCAGTGCTTTCCTACGTAGCCCACGGGGCACGTGCAAGCGTAGCCCCCGCCAAGGTCCTCCTCACATGTAGCCCCATTCTCGCAGGGGCTAAGGAAGCACGGGGAGGGCACTAGAAGAAGAGTGGAGCAAAGAGCAACTGCTGTGGAGCTGGCCGAGCCCGGAAAGCAGAGCTACCCCCTCTCCCCGCCCGGCAGCGCTGCCCTGCCTTCCGGCAGGGTGCAAGGAAGACTCGAAGCACTTCAAATGGCAGGGAAAGGGACTGAAAGCCAGCAGTGAGGCTCGCTCACTGCCACCGTGGCTGTCGGCTCTGCTGGCAGCCCCAACACCTCCCCAGGCATCCCCTGGCACCGGCGCACCCCGCTCACACCTACCGATCTCACAGTGCCGGCCAGCATAGCCCAGGGGACAGTCGCACTTGTACTTGCCAATGTAGTGGAAGCAGGTGCCCCCATTCTGGCAGGGCCCCGAGGCGCAGGGGTCCGGCTTACCTAGGGGCAGAGGGCAGGCAGGAGCTGAGCAGTGAGCGGTACGACTGCCGCCACTCCTCCCCGGGTGGGGGCCGGGGGGCCGTACCGATCTCGCAGTGCTTGCCGGTGAAGCGGTAGGGGCAGGTGCAGTGGTACTCGCCGTCCGCCTCCCTGCAGGTGCCCCCATTGCGACAGGGCCCCGCGCTGCAGAGCCGTGGCTTGGCTGCAGAGAGAGCGCCAAGAGCGGGGGTCACCCGCTGCTGCCAGCACCCCGAGAGCCAACCTCTTTGCCAGCACCCCACCAAACCCCTCGCTGCAGGGAAGCCGGGGGCACCCAGGCCTCAAAGCCCCGTGCTTGGCAACACCATGAAACAGCACCCAGGCAGACGGGTGCCAGGGCCTCGCATGGGCGCGCGATGCCAGGGGACTGGCGGCTGCTCCTGAAGCCAGAAGCTCAGGCACGTAAAAAAAACTCCAACACTGCCAGTGGTGTGCAGGAAACACCACAGCTGGGTCAGCTGCTGCGACTGTCAGGGGCTGTGAAGGGAACCACACAATCCTCCCTCCACCCTGCAGGATAGGATGGGATGGGAAGACCTGCGCCCACTTCCAGCTGGGGTCAGCAAGCAGCCACTCATCTCCCGCAAGGGTCCAAGCTCTTCTCCCACCCCCTGCCAGGTTGCGAGCTGGTAGGGAGATCCATGTGGGTACCTTTCTCGCAGTGCTTGCCAAGGAAGCCTCGAGGACACTCGCAGGTGTACGAGTCGTCGTGAACCTCGCAGGACCCCCCGTTCTGGCAGGGCTCCGAGTCGCAGGGGGACGGCATCGCTGCAAAGCCAAACACAGGGCATCACGGAGGACGTACAGCCAGAGGCGCAAGGGCTGCNTGAACCTCGCAGGACCCCCCGTTCTGGCAGGGCTCCGAGTCGCAGGGGGACGGCATCGCTGCAAAGCCAAACACAGGGCATCACGGAGGACGTACAGCCAGAGGCGCAAGGGCTGCTCCC
>VZSC01010192.1:0-57920 GCA_013398225.1 Steatornis caripensis
GGGGGGGGGGGGGGGGAGTTGACACTTCCTGGTATTACTTTACTTTTGTGATTGCTGGTACAGTTTTTCCTTGGTTGAAGAGATTATATGTGCATGCTCTAACTCTTTGTCTCGCAGTATGCTGCTTGGTGTAAATTTGTGGTGTAATTCACTCAGTTCTACAAAGTTTGTATCTAAGCGTGCAGAGTACGTGGAAAACAGTGTTCTTGTTACAACTGACCAAAATGACACTTGCATTTAGATACATCACTTACATGTATCACTGGCAAAGCTTGAGGAAATACTTTCTGCTTAAGCATGCTTTCAGTAGTCATTTAACGTACGTGATGCTTTAAGAAAAATAGAATGTATGTTAAGAAAAAACCTTTTGTGCATTTGTCAGACAAATTCTAAAGACTGGCTTCCTCTGGAAGTTTTCTGGTCTCCTGTTCCTGAATTAGTGGTGAAGAGAGACTGGGTGGAGAGGAGGGAAGTGCATGGCAGACAGATTCATCTAGGAAGGCAAAACTTTGTGGATCTAGAAAAGCAGAGTTATTTTTGATCTAATGCTAAACAAAAGCTAAACAAAATCCTACTGGTCTCTGTATAACAAATTCAGATGTGGGTAGGTCGAACTTTATCCTGAATCACAGACTGGTTGAGGTTGGAAGGGACCTCTGGAGGTCACCTGGTCCAGCCTTCTGCTCAAACAGGGTCATGTGGAGCTGGCTACCCAGGAATAAAGCCAGTCTTTACAGATTATTTAATGATTGGGTATGCTGTCTTATAAATGTGTATGAAGGCTGCCAATGCAAAGGTTTCTTTCAGCTCTTTCTACAGGAAAACTAGCAATTTCCTGGAAAAGCTTTTATGTGAATGTAGTTAAGAGTTGAAAGATGCTGCACTGATCTAGCCTTCTCTTCCCCTCCTCACCATATGTGAAATTTTCAAGTACTAACCTCGTGAAGTTACCTTTATGCAAGGAAGCAATCTAATTCTGATGCAGAGAGGTTGTGTTGGTGGCTTAATACGTACAGTTTTTCTTCTGTATCCATCTGCTTTGTTGAATTCATCTTGGTTGTGGCACGAGAGAGCTCCCTAGGAGTTTGATCCAGCTTCAGGGCAGTCTTGTTACCACATCTAAATCCGTGTATTTAATTGGGATCGCGTAAATGAATTGCCTGCTTTCTGAAGCCTGAGCTGACAAGTAGAGCTTGATGTCAATTCAGTTTTGCTGCGTTTTGCACCAATCTGAGTGTCGTCCTACCTAATCATGGGGGATGGCTGCCTTCGAAGACAGCGCTGTCAGTGTGACTGAAGTGGGCTATTTACTCTGGACTGACATCTCACAAGCACGTGTATTTTAGCCTCTGGACAAGGCGCAGAGCTGTATCCAAGTCAGATGTTTCTTTTCAGCAGAACAAAACTTGGCAGCCACTGGAATAAGCAGGCCATGAGGGGAAGGGACGCATAGTGTCAGATAACGGTAGAAGAATTGAAATGGGAACAATCAGAAACAGCAGAGCTGGAGCAGACACAGCCTAAAGCAGTGCTGTTTGTCTTTTCACACAAAGAAGCTACTGGCAATCAAGGATATTTATGACAGGTGAAGCAGTGGGCTTGGTGGAGGCAGTAAGAGCACAGGCAGAGCTGCTGGTTTGTCCTGGCATGTGCTGTGTCTGTCCTGCAGCTAGAAAGGGGGAAACAACGGCAAAAAATTTGCCAATAGCTGAAGGTTCGATTTGATGTTAGCTGCTACTGTTTGGACAAAAGAAGCAAGCTACTGGTGATGAAGTGACTTCAAATTTCTGCCAGTATGAGTTTTATTAAAAACAAATAATGCTGTCCAGTTAGATGAGGTTTGAAGAAATGAATAAACACTGAGACAGCCTGAAGGTACTTCAAACAATGAGCCAGGAGTTAAACTTAAGACAAATGGTTGGGGGTTGCTAACAAAAATGTAGTAAGTGTTGTTAAGATTTAGTAATGGGTGATAGGTGTTACAAACTAACAAATGCGGATCACCTGTTTATGACTGAGGTATAGAATTTGGTTGAATGAGCTCCAATGACAGAAGAAAGACTTGGTAAAAGGTCTCAGCTGCAGGTGTTCAGTGTGTGATATTTGATTCTAAAGCTTGCTGATGAGCAAGTTAGAGATAAACTTTATTCTTTAGATGGCAAGAAATGCTTTCTGTGTAGTATTCCTTTTCTGTCTTAAAAGACTGTGGAGTAATGGTGGCCAAGTCAGCCATGACCAGGAGACAGTGCAGGAGCTGCCTGCAGGATCAGTGAAGATGCTGTATGGTGGCTTATCTCTGGCAGAAGTTCCTGCTAGACAGGCACAGCACAGAGGTGCGCACTGTCCTAAGGCTGTACTCCTGCGGAGTTAGGCATTGTAGCTTTGGAAAGAAATGGTGAAAAGTGAGGCCATGACCCTGTGTGTGTATGTGTGTTCTGAGCTGCTGTGGTGGTAGAGAAGCTTGAAATCATCCTCTGGGTGATGTGAAAACCCCTTCTTAACTTTTTAAGAATACTACCCGTGAAATGTATGGCTTCTGTATCAATGACTTGTGTCTAGATTCTTTCTTTGTCTCCGAGTTTATACTTTTCATTTGCAAATGGGGTTAATAGCTTGGTTTCTAGATTACTACTTAAAAACAAATGTTCTTAGCAGTTTTGTTAAAACTAGATGACTTAAACACTAGAAGTACTGCTGTATCCACAGTACTAGACCCAGGTCTTGCTCTGTAATAACTGTTTGCTACCAAGTTGTGTTTTGTGGTTTGTTTTCTTTCCAGATTGTGAATAGGCACGGTCCCGAGGCAGACAGGCATTTACTACGCTGTCTATTCTCGCACGTGGATTTCAGTGGCGATGGTAAAAGCAGTGGCAAAGATTTTCATCAGGTACAGTTTGCACTGAGGTGTTTGCTTATTAGCAAACAGAGGCTGGTTAGAGGTAGTAGCTTCAAGCAAGCTGCTTTTCTGGTATATGGCCTCTCAATTGCAAGGACCTTTTGCCAGTCCTCAAGTCAGAAGACAACAAATTGTTGATATCCGACTCTTACAGTCACTTGGTCAGGAAAAAAACAGATGGCTCTGTTTTGAAAGCCTTTCTTTGTCTTTTAAAACTTAGTCCAAATCCACTAACTGGCACTGCTGGTGCTGGCTATGTCTGTTCTCAGGAGTGTTTTCATCCTTAAGCAAGGCATCCTTTGCCACAGACTTTTTAGCTCACAAACGGGTATCAGATATTCTTAGATTGTTTATTGCAGTGTGTGAGGATGCTTACAGAAAATGAAACATTGCACACGTGACGGAGAATGTTTCATCTTTCTCAGTCTTAAGAGAAAATCCAAACTAAACCTGAAGATAACTTGATTGAAAAGAATCTAGTTAATGAGAATTTGGGCGCTTACAAGACTGAAGCACCTTATCTTTGTTTAGTTTTACTGCATACAGTGAACAGAAGTTTTGTTTTATTGTCCTGATACAAAACCCTGTGAGTGTTCAAGTTACCTTGTTCTTTTCAGACTCAATTTCTGATCCAGGAGTGTGCGTCGCTGATTACAAAACCAAACTTTATCTCGACGCTGTCCTACGCCATTGACAATCCATTGCACTATCAGAAGGTTTGTATGCTTCCTTAAGGGCATCCCCATGTTGGAAACTGCAAGGAATTGGTCTCTAGGAAACCAGCTGGTTTTTTCCTGGGTTTTTTTAATGGCTAAAATTGGTTATACTTAACTCTTCAAAAGTTGAGCTTGCCCAGAAGTTGGGGTTGGGTTTTTTTATTTAACTGAGCAAGATATTCAGTCACTCAGAAGGACTGCAATGCAAACTAATTTTAAAGCTTAATCTAACATT
This sequence comes from Steatornis caripensis, assembly GCA_013398225.1. Taxonomy (NCBI): domain Eukaryota; kingdom Metazoa; phylum Chordata; class Aves; order Caprimulgiformes; family Steatornithidae; genus Steatornis; species Steatornis caripensis. The sequence continues at coordinate 3,848 of VZSC01010192.1, forward strand.
AGTACTTCATGGCTTGTTTGTGGCAGCCAGAACCAAAATAAATCATCAGTGCTCCTGTTTCTTTCAATGTAAGTGCCACGCTGGGGGTTTAATAGTGAGAGTGGGATACTCACAAGAAACTTTTAGTTTAGACATAACCAAAAATAGTTCCAAATATGCTTTTGTTTAGCTGTATAAGTCTTCCGTTAACCTACGGTCGAATAGTTCTAATATTCCAGACCTGCGAAAGCACTCTAGATAGCCTGCCACGTTACAAATGAAACTAATCATATGACAGCTTCAATTTAACTCTTCTTACCTGTTTCAGAGTCTAAAGCCTTCACCCCATTTATTTGCCCAATTGAGTAAAGTCATCAAATTAAGTAAAGTTCAAGAGGTAGGTGAACATTTATTGCCAAAATAGTTTAACGTTTTTTGACTAAGCTTGTTAGAAAGGATGATATCCCCTTACTATGATGTTCTTCTTTGTAGGTGATTTTTGGTCTTGCTTTACTGAACTCTTTCAGCTCAGATCTACGAGGTTTTGGTAAGTGAAGCTTCTGAAGTACTGCAGCAGGGACACTTAAGCAGTGGGCTTTCTAGATGGCTGGATGTGTGCCTGCGTGACCTGAGTAATGCAAGACCTTGCAATTAGTGGTCCTGTTGAAGTCTAACACCATTTTGAGAGGGGTGATAGATAGCATGGTCATCTTGTCTGATAGGAAGTTGAAGGTTCCTTCCCTGAATGACTTGCTAGATAAAGAATCAAAGTGAGGTACTATGACATCTCACCTTTTAGTTATTCATTTATATTTGAGTTCTGAGGTATGGATTATGAGACTTCTATTTAAATCTGAACTGTTACGGCTTGTAGTAAACAAACTCAGGTTAAGAGAATGGTACCTAGCTAGAAAGAGTCTTCATATTAAAAAGAAAGCTTAGATTTTGACTGTATCCTCTCTTGTTTTCAAAAGCTGCCCAGTTTATTAAACAGAAACTCCCGGATCTTTTGCGCTCTTACATTGACGCGGACGTCAGTGGAAATCAAGAAGGTGGCTTCCAAGATATTGCAATAGAGGTCCTGCACCTTCTCCTCTCCCATCTCCTTTTTGGGCAGAAGGGAGCCTTTGGGGTAGGACAGGAGCAGATTGACGCTTTCCTCAAAACATTACGTAGAGGTAAGTGTGGTGGTGTTCTGAAAGCCTGACTACATGCCAACTTTGAAATGGACTTTTTGAAACTTGCTGTCAGTGCAGACTGCTGCTGAAAGGGTGGGGGGCTTGATGAGGTAGAACTCTAAGTTTTCATAACTCTTAAACTGACAGAAAAATACCACTGTTCTGGCATTGGGCTACAGTGCTTTTCTTTCAAAGAGCAGTAATGTGATCTCATGTTTGTGATAAACAATCAAGAGGGGGTATTCAAGCCTGTTTCTTTGCTTGTATGGGATAGGGTTTGTGGACTTAACTAAGCGACTCAGTGCACTGTAGCTGAAAAACTTGGAACTCCTTACAGTGTAAGGAACGTATGTTACCATTTCACGTAGGTGGATTTTAAGCTCTGGGTTGTTTATATTGAGTGCAGATGTATGAGGAAACAGTAGCATAGTGAGGGAAGTACTTTTGAATAAAACTCTGGTTCATTTCCTGGAAGCTACCACAGTTCTTATGCGACAGCAGAGGACATTATCGATGTGGTAGTTTCTTCCTTTCTGAAACAACAGTGTTTGTTGTAAACCCATCAGAATAAGGAGGATGTGGACTTGAAGCTAACTGAATTTAACTCAACACACTCCTTGGATCTGCACAGACCTAGAGGAAGGCACCCTTTATACTAGAGCAAAATACTTGTTCTGTTTGTTTAAGTGTAACTTCTTAGTTCATGCTTACTTGAATGAAGATTAGTGTATTAGCATCTGTAATTCCCCTCGCTTTGCTTTGTGAAATTGGGAGATCTTCTGTGAACGGCCCCGAAGGGTATGGAGGCACTGTACGTAATCTCAAGATAATGCTGTCTCAGGAAGGCCCACCCATAAGGAGTGTTTGCTGCTTTCCACTGTGAGCAAAACTCCCACCCATGCATCTGATCCTCTTTGCTGTGTCTCTTAAACTTTGCTTCCCTGAAATGAAGAAGGGAGCGTTCTCTCCTGCAGTGCCCAAGTGCCTGGTTTAGATTTACTAGACAACTTAGACTCAATTTGTTTGCTCCTTTGTTCATTAATACTTCCTGATTTGGAGGAAAGGCTTTTGCTCTACTCCCGTATTGTTTCCTGCTCTGTGCTTTTTTTTGGGTGAGTGCTGTTAGTGACAATCTAGTTCTAAACTTAACACCAGCACAGCTGCTAGCCCTTGGGCAGCTGCAGTGAACCTGCATGAACCTAGTCTATCCTACATTCTTGTTCTCCAGGAATATCCAAGTGGCTGTACAGAACTGGGATGTGGGATGGGGGAATGCTGCATGAGTGCCCTCTTGATTTCTGCAGCAGCAGAGAAACTCTAGTACAGCAGTCAAGTTATTTCGAGTCGTTTGCATGCAACTGGTGTTCTGGGTTTTTTTGATGCTTTTTTTTGTTGCTCTTGCCTTTAGATTTTCCCCAGGAGCGTTGCCCTGTGGTGCTCGCACCACTTCTATACCCTGAAAAACGGGACATTCTAATGGACAGGATCCTGCCTGATTCTGGAGGGATAGCCAAAACCATGATGGAGGGTTCTCTGGCAGATTTTATGCAAGATGTTGGCTATGGCTTTTGTACAAGGTTTGTAGGAGAATGTAATTTTCAAGCATCTTGGGTGGCTGTGGTTTTCTTGCTTGGTTTCTTGAGGCAAAAGGTAAAGAACACTTGAAGTGCTAAAATAACTAGAACCTCAGTAAGTATTATGAGATCATTTGTTTTCATTTCTGCTTTGTATTTTACTTCTAATGTGTATAGTGTGTCTGTTGAGAATTGTGTAGGATTTTGCGATGTTAAGTGCTAGGTAAAGGTATTCAGTTTCGTTGTGAAGGTTTTATAAGAATTCGAGCATTGCCCTTTTTTAAGTAAAAACCAAGTGGCTAGGTAGGCATAAATTTCAACTAAATCCTGCTGGATCTTTGGAAGAACTTTCTTCTTGTGGCAGGCTCCTGTTAGCGCACTGTCCACATGAAATAGATTACAGAAGGACTGAATGTAGTAGTCTCGCTCAGCAGCAGCTTTCTGTTTGTATTGGCTTTTGATCAGTGTGGTATGCAGTATGATTGAGATTATTTGTAGCTGTAGGATCTAATTATGATTGTGAATAAAGCGGGATATCTTGACAGCTGCATCAGTCATTGCCTGCTTAGGCTTATTTTGGTAAAAATACGGCTGTCTTAAACTCAACCCAGGTTTGTGTGTGTATATATATGTGGACATGCATTACCAACATCTTCAGTAGTGTTCCATGTTCTCTCTCTCTCTGCCCCTATTCTGAAGTGTTAGATGGGCAGCTCCGTTAACTTGCCTGACAGGAGCCATGTAAAGTGGCTCTCATGCAATATGGGTTTGTGGGAGTGACCTGAGCAGGACTAAAGATCTTTGCTTGTATCACCTAGCACAAGTATTGTTAGGTGGGCTTATTTGTTTATATGAGTGTGTGAATTGGCATAGTTACTAGAAAGGTGGAAGGAGAAGCTAGATTTTAGTCAGAGCTGCCTATTCAAGAGTTAATTTGAACATAGTAACAGTTTATTTCCTGCTGTATATCTGCTATATCTGCACAAATCCAGCTTGATTTTTGAATGCAGTTTTAAAGGATTTAGGATAGCGCTCGAATACAGTAGCGTTAACAGGAGCCTGCAAGTATGTGGTTGGTTTTGAAGGGGACCTTAGTATTAGCCCTCAGTAGGAACATAATGCTTTTCTTTAAAGGAAGATTCACTTCAGAAGCATAAGCTGAGAGAAATAAATGATTCTGTATTTTAAAAGAAAGACTCTTGACTACTTTGGGGAGGTGATCAGACATCAAAGATATTAACCACAGTTTCTGCTTAAGCAGTGAAGGAACTGCAATGTGAATGTGTTGGAAGATATTAAAAATTATTTATGTTGTTAACATGTGCCTGTTAATAAAACATCTTAATCCGTAGTGATGCTGTATAAACCTTGTTGGCCTGTGAAGTGTTCAGAAAGTGAAACAAAAATTGCAAAAAAAGACCTTCAGTTCTAAAACTGGAACTTAAGCGTCTGCTCATTGTTTGCTCTTTTGACGGTTTTTGGTAGTGATGCCTGATCAGAAATGCCATGGCTTGCATCAGGCTAAAAGGCATACCTTCACCCTTATGAGCAGTGCACATCATTTAGAAATGTGCATTCTTGGAGCCTTTGTTTCACTTTTAGGCTGCAGAAAACTTCAGTCTCTGAAGCTCTGTGTCACAGGTCCATACGCAGCAGCGCTTTTAATGGAAAACAGTGCTAAACCTACGCTCTGCTTTTACTTTGACAGAGCGAGCCTGTGAAACGTCTCACTGCCACTTAAGTAGACCTAGCTTTGAACTGAATACCTGGCACCATATGCTTCATGGAAATAATTGCACAGACTTTCTACTGAATTTCTCTTCTTGCACGTGCTGAAATTTTGTTATGTTGGATCGTTCGACTAATAACTGAAGCAGAGTGAATGGTCCTATTTCACAGTCTGCAATTAGTTTCTCCCAGCAATCTGAGTGCTCGTCTTGTTTTGGTCTGTCTTAACGTTGTGCCACAGTGAAATGTGCTTTCATATTAAGATCTCTGTGTTTTGTTGCATCTTAGTGTCGAAGAATGTCGCAACATAATCATGCAGTTCGGTGTTCGGGAAGTCACGGCTGCCCAAGTTGCCAGGGTTTTGGGGATGATGGCTCGAACTCATTCAGGGTTGACGGATGGTATTCCATTACAAGTGAGTGGCCTACTCTGGGGATTATATATAGTTTAATCAGCAGAAAATGAGGAGTTAAAATGCTAGCCTCTAGTAATTGAAGAATTGCTTATATTATTCAGCACTTCTAAATGTCTATAATACATTCTTGAATGAAAGATTCTGAGAAGTGTGCGACTGATGTCGGTTACTGGTCTGAACTTCTGCTTACCTTCATGGTGCAGCGAGTTCTGTAGCTAGTGGCTTTTGAGATTGCTTTATTTTTAACTAGTATTTGATTGAGTGTATTTAACTTGCAGTCTATTTCGGCTCCTGGCAGTGGGATTTGGAGTGATGGGAAAGATAAAAGTGATGGAGCGCAGGTCCATACCTGGAATGTGGAGGTCTTGATTGATGTTCTTAAAGAGCTGGTAAGTTTTGTGAGCATCTTGGTGTTTTATGCAGAATATCTGACAGAAGGGCATGTCTCAGGGTGAATATAAAACTTTTTAAGCTCCTAACAGCCTGAATGCCTTTGAATCTCATTAATGTAATTGCACTGTAGTACTTAAATGATTGGTGGGTTTTTTCCTCATGAACAAGAATATTTTGGGGAATTGTGGGAAATAAAAGCTGCCTGACTGGCTAACTTGGGTGCAGTTTGAGATTTATTCCACACTGCTCCCACATACTCCAGCATGTGTACATTTCTCTGAGTGTAAGGGTTCTTTTTGTGTAAGAACTTCTGACTGGAAAGTTTTGTGCACCAGGCACCTTGTTTTGAAAAAGCTTCTCACTCTAGGCATTAATGATGAAAATGAAACAAAATATTTTTGTAACTGCTCATTCCCAAACTCTGAATGCTTCTTTCATACAATGACGCTCCAGAAATAGGAAAGTTTTTCCACTACTTCCTACGTAGCAATTTTTGTAATTAACTCAGTAAAACGTGAATACCATTTCCTTTTCCTGCCTCGTATTGGTTGATTTTTTTCCTGTATGTTCTCTCTGACCTATGCAGGAGTCACTTTTTTGTTTTTCTAAACCTTGCAACATGCAACTGTCTTTTGTGCTCGCCCGTCTCCGAAACGAGTGGTCTCGTTCCACAATGGCCATGGTTCCCTCCAAGCTCCATCATCCTTATGGTTTCACACTATTGCTGAAAATCTAATAGGTGCTTTGCAAGTACACAGTGTGCGTTCTTCAAAAGGAAAAGCACGTTCTCCTTGCCAGCGGGCCAGGTCCTTCTGCCTTTTGTTGGAGGGTGTATGGAAGCCTACAAAAGGAATGAGTTGGCGTGCTAAGGAAGGAGCTGTGTTTTGGGGGCGGGGGGGGTGGGTTTTTTTGAAGGTGTGTTAATGAAACGTTTGGAAGGACAGACAGCTACTGCCTGTCGTGCTGGGGGAGGTGCAGTCTCACAAGCTAGTTTCAAGCATCAACTTGCACCAAGTTCTCACTATCTAAACACTGTTCTTTTAAAACAAAAACCTTGCTTTTAAGGAAGAGTCAGGTGGATGTTAAGCTGGATAAAGGACTGATGAAGAGGAGTTCTTACAAGACAGTACTGAAGATTCTAATGTTCGAGGCTGACTTCTCTCTTGTTTTTCTTGTTGCAGAATCCTAGCCTGGACTTCAAAGTAGTAACCTATGAATTGGACCACCCGGGATTTCAGATTCGTGATAGCAAGGGCCTGCATATTGTGGTGTTTGGCATCCAAAGAGGGCTGGGCATGGAAGTTTTTCCAGTTAATGCCATATACAGACCTTGGAAGCACGCAGAGGGCCAGGTGGGTTTACCAATGTTTCTGCTGTATCTGTACAACACCTGCAAAGTTCCTGAATTTCCTGAGTCACAAATGTGGATTGGTAATGTAAATTTTTAGACAAGCCACACTTGACAACTCTGCCTGTAAGGCATAGGCCTCGGGTACGTTACTGATGTAAATTGAACAGTGTCCGCTTTGGGAGGAGATTGGTCACGTGCTATACGTGTGACAGCCTTTGTTTTTAGCAGAGCTCTGATGTGTAATGTGGCTGAGTGTAGAACTGTTGCTGCATGACTGTGCTCTGAGGCTTTTACCTGGTAACACAGAAGGCCAGAGCTTAGTCTGCAAAATGCAGTGTTGTGCTAACAGGTGCCCTCAGCACACCGGTGTCTGTCACACTCAGAAATCCCGAGAGGAGAGTTCTTATCTAAGTGCAGTTCAGTCTCATGTAAAACATGTTGATAGTAAATCTTGGCTGATTTCTACTGCTTTGTTGATTTGTATTGTTCTCAGAAATGTTTGAGTTGATAAAGTGTAAAGAACCTGAAACTCTAAATATTTAAACTAATTTTGATGTCTTTTATTCCAGCTCTCCTTCATTCAACATTCCCTCATAAACCCTGACATATTCTGCTTTGCTGACTACCCTTGTCATACTGTTGCCACAGACATCCTGAAAGCACCACCAGAGGATGACAATCGAGAAATTGCTACATGGTAAACCTGCTCTCAACTGCTTTTTATACCTAGATTTAGTGTAAGATTGCTTGTCTGTCAAATGTGTGTTTACCTTCATGCAAGCGGATTTATTTGTAGCTGTGTGTACATCCCAACAGATCAGCTGTTAGTATTTGTTCTCTGTTTGATCAGTGAAAGTTCTTGTATTATCAGAACTTTGTGTGTAGTTCTGTAATACCGGAAAATGTACAGCCAGTTCTTGCTTTTATTGGAGTTTTCTGGTTGTCTGGAGAATTTCTGCTGATGTATTTTAGCAGATACTGTGAGCTGAGAGGAGAGGATAGAGGCGGTATTAATTTATGTCTGTTTTTCCCAGGATGATATTAGAGAAACTTGCTGCTCTTGTATGAAAGAAGTCCTGGGATTTAAATAGTAAATCTATATAGCTATTGCTGAGTTATTGCATAAAGCTGGCTAGTGTGACTTTGAGCTGACCTTTACATCCCTTCTTTTGATATTGCTGTGTAGCTGGTTTCAGTGAAGGTACTTGCTTCAATTTCCGTTGTATGGCCCAAAATAGGGAATTGGAGGATGGGGAATGCGGGTAAATTGGGGAAGGTGGCAATGATTACTTGTCTGTGAAGCAGACAAGTAGAGTATCTTCGCTAAGGTTCACAGGTGGGGACTCGAAGGTGTTTTTAAAAGTGTATTCCATTTCTGGAGGTATGTTTCAAGCTGAATTACCCAAGTGTGACCCACCTCAAGCTGAATTTTTTCAACTTCAGCTTTCAATTCTCCCTCTTTCCTAACAGAAGCTCTTAAGCTTTTAAATTGGTTTGTTGGAAAAGGAGTTATTCTTCATAATTAAGAATGGCCTTATAGGCTTAATTGTATTTGCGAAGAGCTGCAATATCAGGTGGTTTGCAGTGGACATTGCTTTGTATCACGTTACAGCTGTCACTCTTTATGTGTGAATCCAGGATTGTGTAAGCTAACTACTTTGTAACTTTGGGGGGGGCGTTGTCTGTTTTTTTCCTTTTGTTAGGAAGAGCCTGGATTTGATTGAATCTCTGTTACGATTGGCAGAAGTGGGACAGTATGAGCAGGTTAAGCAGCTCTTCAGTTTTCCTATCAAGCATTGCCCAGACATGTTGGTCTTGGCCTTATTGCAGATCAACACGTCCTGGCACACCTTGCGCCATGAACTCATCTCCACGCTCATGCCGATTTTCCTTGGCAACCATCCCAACTCTGCCATCATTTTACACTATGCATGGCATGGACAGGTAAGTATTTTCGCTGGAGTGGGCCTGTAGTTTGTTCTTGTAACTGAAAGCTTGTTAAATGGCTTGAGCGGTTAGAACAGTAATGCTTGTATTGGTTTATGAACTGGGTGATTTAAAACCCAAGAGGTTAAAAGAGGCAAATTATCAGTGTGTTTTGCAAAGTAATACAAGTTGTCTCCTCCTGATCTTGAAGCAAGCTGTTGTAATTTGATTTTCTTTGGGGAAATAGATTCAGAACAAAGAAATAATGTTCACTGAGAAAATACTCCTGGAAAAGTAGAGACTAAAGTTAAGTTTGACTATTTTTAACCTTTTAGTTTTGACCAAAGTTTGATTTGTAAAAACCCAAAAGAACACCAGAAACCTCACAACAGCAACAACCCCACTAACAAACTCTTAGCCTCACACATTTAAAGTGTAGAAACTTGAAGCAGTAAGAGGTGAGGAGGTTTGAACCAAAATAATCTCCATTGTACTTGCAAAAAGATGGAGGCTATTCTAGGTGTGAAGAAACTCCTTAAGCTTTAAGAGTCTAGGGTGGTTTTTGAAAACTTAGGACTGGCTGCTGGTGTTTGTCAAGGAGAGCTTCCATGTAGAGACATGGTGATTATGTATGCAAATCCCATGCTTGTAGTGGGGAAACAAGTAGGCTTTTATGGATTTGGCTTTCGATGCGGCCTCCATCATTGTGTCCACTGGTAGTTCAGCAAATAGGAGTCATGAAGCCTCTGGGGTGGGAAGGAATCTGCATTAGGAAACATCCTGTTCAAGTAAAGTTGAGTTAAAGACAAGAAGCTTGACCTCTGAGGTCTTGGTCCACATTCACGGCAGAATTATGACTATTTGCTAGCTGAAGTGCTGTGAACATTTTATGTTTTTCCTGATAAAAGCCTTTAAATTGAAGAAAGCGGAGGGGGTAGGATAGAAATTATATGCTTTTTGTGTGAGGTTTTGACATGACAGAATATGCAATTTTTCCACAGGGTAGGCTTCAGAATAAAGTACAAAATGATGGCTGGCATGTGACATGGTGCCATTCCACAACTTGAGGATGTTTCGCTTCCCCAGATGAGGGAACCTTTAAGCAAAACCCTTGCTGCCCCTGAAATCTTAGTTTTGTTCTGGTTTAAAACTGCCCCTGTGTGAGTGAAGAGCAAAACACTGTTTCCTGTGTTAAGGTGCAATGTTGCAATTTTTCATTTCAGGATGTTGTGTCAGGCTTGACATTTTGTAAAGAATCTGCATATTCTAAATGTAATTTCTCTACAATTGAGAGGAATTAGACCTGTGGAGCGGTAGGAAAGAGATGGGGATGTACGTACTTAACATTCATAGTTGTTCTACATCCTTTAGTTGTAGCTCCTGGATAGTTTATTGCACAGAGCGAGCCCACCTCAGAAGCTAAGTTCTGAAACAAAGAGTAAATATGTTTGTATGTTAAGCTTTAGAGGTAAAATATCCTACTTCGTGTTCACATAGTTGATTCTTTTCCTAGAGGCATGAAGTACAATAATAATTTAATTCTCCTTAGGGTCAGTCTCCTTCAATTCGTCAGCTTATCATGCATGCAATGGCAGAATGGTACATGAGAGGGGAGCAGTATGACCAGGCAAAATTGTCACGTATTCTTGATGTGGCACAAGACTTGAAGGTGAGTTTTGCAAAACACTGCCGTTATTTTCTGTCTGGTGTCTTGGACTTGCTCATCTTTAAAAACAGGCTAAGCTTAACTTAGATGTGACTAATCTAGTAAGGATTACTTTGTTTAAGCATGTCTGAAGTTGGTTGCTGTATGTCATCTTAAACAAAAAAAACCCAACAGCCTATGTTGATGTGACTTTACATGCTCTTCAGCTGAGCTGTGGCATCTGGCTACATATGCTTTCTAGCCTGTCCAGTTGTGAACCCAAGCCATTTTACTTGGTGTTAGCAGTGGAGTTGGTTATTGTGGCTTTGCTGACAAGTAACTTGGGAAGCAGTGTAATAGAACTGCTTGCTATGTGAATGTACTGTGAATTCAGGAAGAGCTTTGACTGGTTTAATCTTGAATATCATTGAAATAGGAACGTAGAAAATATCCTTGAGATGTTTGTGTGAAGGTGGGACTGCTAAGCTTAATGTAACAGGGTTTTCTTAAGAATACTACTACTTTTCAGTTGTTTACACATTCACAAGAGAGACTGGAAGTTGTGATTGACTTCCTTGAGGCCTTTATTGCTTCCTAAAGCTAGATGCGAAATAATTGAGTGTCTCAAAGTGCAAGAGCACCAACTGCTGCTTGAAGTAAATTTTTTTGTAGCAGTTACCGTGTTCAAAGATGAACGCTTTGAGCAGGTGCATTCAAAGTGGCTCTGAAGGGGTTGAGATCTGTTTGCAGGGAGGTCTGAGACTTCTCATAAATGTTGTTGTAATATGAACATGGTAGCCCTCGGCCGCTTGCCAGTGGATTGTCATATAGAGGAATTTAAAACTGTCAGTGCAAGGCCATTTCAAGAAGGTAGGGTCATGAGTTCAAATGAGAACTCTTGCTTATTTGTCTCACGAGCGAGCTATAAGTAAGTGAAGCTGATAGTACCGATCTTTTTGTTGACAAAGCATAGCAGCATGCGATAGCAAGACTTCTTTACTAAAAAGTATATGGGGATTAGAAAGAAAAGAAAGGAGAAAGGGTATCCTTGCGTTTTCACCAGTAGTCTTATTTTTTTCTTTAGGCCTTGTCAATGCTGCTAAATGGTACTCCGTTTGCCTTTGTTATTGACCTTGCTGCACTTGCCTCTCGACGGGAATACCTCAAACTTGACAAATGGCTCACAGATAAAATTCGGGAGCATGGGGTAAAGCAGGATTTTTCTTTTTGTTTCTGTACTCTGTCAGTGACTAACTTAAGTCACTTCAACAATTTTGTAAGTAGCTTTAAAGTTGTGGAAAGTGTCCATGGTCTGATAGTTCAACATTTTCACTGAACTATAATAGCTTAGTGCAATTCTTTCCATGGTGCAATTGCCAAGTTTGAAATAGTGGCTAGGATGCAGTTTGGGAGATTAAGATAATGTTTTTTCCTCAGGAGCCCTTCATTCAGGCCTGTATGACTTTCTTGAAGAGAAGATGTCCATCTATCCTGGGTGGCCTTGCTCCAGAAAAAGATCAGCCCAAAAGTGCTCAGCTTCCTCCAGAAACCTTGGCGACCATGTTGGCATGTCTGCAGGCTTGTGCTGGGTAAGGATTGTATTGCTCACGCTGAATATGTGATCTCTTTGCAACTTGTTTGCTGGCACGTGGTTACAACTGGTTTGGAATTGCAGATGGAGGATGGGGTTAATGAGAGTATATAAGCTTGCAGGTATGTTTAATTTTGCACTGAAGCTTCTGTTGTAGGGTAGGTCGCAAGAGCTTGAAAGAGAGTTCTTGTCTTTATAATCAAAGAGGTGAGGTGATGCTGGTAACTGGGGCTGGTGGGTGGCTGATTAGTCGGATCCTGGGTTGTTAATGACTAGATACAGGGCTGTAACTTGGACAAAAAGGAATACAGGCCATAACAGCAGAATGGGACAGCATCTTGGAAAACAGTGACTGTGTAAAGGATTTTGTGATTGCGTTAAGCGAATTCCTCCATGTGTCGTTACTACCCTAGCAGAAAGGGCTAATGCACTCACAGAATTGTGGTAAGTGGTGAAATGGAGAAAAGTGGTAAGCGGTGATGGTAATGTAATTGAGACTGAAACCAGACGTGTAATGTGTGTTGTCTTCATTCGAGATGGTCTCAAAAGTAGTCAAGGGATGGAAAATATCTAAGATCTTTTGCAGATCAGGTTGTTTGGCTGAAGTCTGGAAGAAAAAAGCGTTGGTCCTAAAGAGCTGTTTTATCTGTTAGAGGGAGGGGTAGACTACAGAAAGGGTAATAATGGAAACTGAGATGGGACAAATTGTTCTGAAATACTGTGTTCACATTTAGTAAAAATGACTGAATGTTGCAAAGTATTTGTGGTGTCACTCCTTAGTGCTGTCGGATCAAGGTGATACTTAACTGCAGCAGTATTTCAAAGATAATGAGACTTAGCATAGTGTGACATACGAGCCAGAGAGACTGAAAGCTGGTGATGGTGCTAGTTCTGGTGTTAAAGCTTGACACCAAAAGAAGCTGGTATGTCCGAGTGAGTGTTACCTGATCTAAGGCTTATATTATGTCCCTTGGCCAGTGTTGTCTTGAAAGGTATGAGGAACATCTTTAAAGGTACCTGGGATGATTCATGGCTCATGCAGACTCTAGGAAATGCATATCAACATACATTGTCATGATGGGTATTGGAACTGGAAGGGAACTTGAGGTACCTGTAAGATTTTTTTAGGAGAAAGGATTCTCCTGAATTATACTGGACCTGTGCAATTAAGCTTCAAAATGCTGTTGAAATATTTTCTCTGAAATATAATTGTCTAGCACACCTCTCACACTGAAAAGATGGCTGTTATTTTTCAACTCAAAGTGCATCTTCTAAGACTATAGTTCACAAATTAACTTACGGTCATTATTTTGCATGCTACTGTGTCCACATTTTAGGGGTTTAATAGTTAACTGTAAACTTGACTCGCATCTAATGTCACTGTGTTACGAATTTTAATGTGTTACCAAGTTTTATTTATTCATTTAATTCTGAAAGCCACTAGTTCTCTACTGGCACAATTCTCTCAGTTTTTGGTTTCTTTTTATAGCTACTTGTATTCCCTTTTATGCAAGAATGTGACCTACTTGCAGTCATTTTCCATTAGTTATTCTCTTTGAGCTTTAAAAAGAAGATGCTTGGATTTTTTGCAATTGCTTTGATTAGCTTAGGTTTCAGTCACGAATGGAAGCAGGCATTGTAAAGACTAGAAGATTAAAATCGCAGTAAATATTAAATACGCCTGGAAGGGTAGTTCTGCTTCACTAGCTGAAGTCTGCTGTCTCCTAAATCTGTTGATTTAGGAGCCTGCTCTTTAATTAGGCTGTGGTTATTTCTTTTCCTGTTTTGTGTCCAGGGAGACACTTTTCTTAGCCACCAGGACCCAGCACGTTCTGAGGCTCTTAATTCTCGTGCAGCTTGTTTATCACTGGTGAGCACGGCAGTTGTGGCATTGCATAGCAAGCTTCAAAAAGAAATTAAGTGTTCCTTTTATTATTGAGTGTTTATAAAACGAAGTCAGGGTGCTTGCAGGCACGACAGCCTGACCACGCATGTGATTTGATAACAAACTGCTTGCGACGTGTCCTTCCCTCAAGGAGCTGCAGGGAGTTGAGAGGGGCAGCAGTGCCTCTACAGCGCAGTCCAAGTGTGTCAGCGTGGAGAATGGTCATTCCTTCTAAGTCCCTGCCTCAAGGAGTAAAGAGGCTTCTGGCTGCCTGTGCCATGGGGAATGAAAAGGCTTTTCTGTGCTTTGTAAAAACAGGTTAACCAAAAAAAAAAAACCCAAGAGACGTGAACTTGCTATTCCAGCAAGCTGTAGCTTCCCTGAAGCTGGCAGTTTTGTTCCTCTAGAGCTGGCTGACTCTGGTCCCTGGCTCTCCTCCTTACTCATGTGTCTAAGTTCTCCTTCCTGCAATTTCCCCTAATTCTCTTCTGGGAATGGCACTCATTAGGTTATATGCCTGAATATATTTTTATGTAGAACTTGAAATACAAACATTCTCTGTAGTGTCTATTTATCAAACCATGCCCACCTACTACTTCATATCATTTGCCTCAAATGCAGAGGGTTTTTTGTGAAAACCTGCAGTTCTGTACAATGTAAAAATAGCTGTGTTTGCATCTTTATGCAGCAGTGTGTCTTTTGACATGATGAAAGTTAACCTTCAGTCTGACCAGATGGCAGGATAGAATGTTAGTGGTTCGCTCCAAAGCACCTATGGCCTAGCTGGTCGTGAGAAGTATCAAACTCTAGGACTGTAAGCCTGGTCTTAGTTTTTGTTGTGGGCTGCCATGTTATCTATCTACAGCAGATTTGAATTTGTTTTACTGAAGCGTGCTATAGTGTTTAAGCATAAAGACTGCACATTTAACTGCTACCAAAAAAAAGGGGAGGGCAAAAGATTGAGGGTGGTGATCATGTGTGAACTCAGCTCTTCAGTCCTCACACGCGTTGCCTGTTTAGCTGCGGTGCTGTATGGTCTTAGAACACCTCCTGCAGCAGAAAAAGCTGTGCTGCTTTGTAATTGTTCATACAGACATTTAAATGTTGAGATTTCTGAGACTGCAGCATTGGGATGCAGGCAAATACCTGTAGTTACTGAGTCAGCCACATGCCATGCTCAGGGTTCTGTCTTCAGGTCTGGTTGCATGTCCTCAAAACAGAAACCCTTCTGGGGTTTTTTTTGAAGGTAGGTGTCTGATTGCTTTTCAATACACAACCCCCAAGCCCCTTGCTTTTAAAGTCTTTGACATTAGGCCCTGGTGAGGGGCTGGTTAAAGCATGTAAAGGAATCAGCTTGTGAAACAGTTGATAAAGTGTCTATTGCCCTCTATGGAAACCTGCTCACCCAAGGTATCTCCCCAGATTCCCCTGTCTGTCTCTGGCAAGGTTCTACCCATGCTATGTAGCAGGTTGATGGCTTTGGAGAACAGCTGGAAGCCCTTAACTCTGTACAGCTTGTAATGGGACTCTTACCAAAGCTGAAGGCTGATCTGCACTTTGTTTTCCTGCCTTAATCGTCAGGATGGTTCCTCTTTCCTTCTTTTTCTGCTCATCTCAACAGCTGTACAGTAAAAGCTCATAAAAATTGAGTTAAAATGAGATGAATTTCCAAGCAAGGTTGACAAAGCTTTGTTTGTATAGTTGCACCGTTACAGGAAGGAATCTGCTGCCTTAGCTGTCCTCTCTAAAAACGTAGAACTGATGTTCAAGAAAGCCGTAAATAATTGACTACTATTTTCCAAAAGGAGAATGTTAGTGTTACGTTACTATGTTTGTGGTTGAGTATGTCAGCAGCAGAGCTGGCTTTCCTTCCAGTTTGGGAACCTGGCAGTCAGATGTGGAATACTTTGGAAAGAGGTACTGACTGCTCTCGATTGTGCAATGACTTTGTGCCCAAGTTTGAGTTTTCTATGGGCTTTTGGTTATAATTTGCTTGAATAGTTAGGTTTCCTGTCTCTGTTTCCGTTCAATGTTAGTGCGTGAAGCATGTTTTTCAGTTTATAGGCAGGTGAATTTTAGGGAACCAAATGGTGGTATTTACTTCTCATCCTTATTCGTCTTCAACTACATAATCCAACTTGTAGTCACGTTGTATCTCCCCTTTTGGAGAGACCTTGTGTGTAATGAGATTCAGAATGGGAGTAATCACGAACAGTGAAGTTCGGGGACAGGAAGGAGCCTTGAGGGGTGGATTTGAACAAGGGATCATAACATCAGTTATTGTGTGTTTCAATTCATGAGGCTGAGCTATATAGCCCATACAAACTGTTGTAGACAGTCTGCTCTTCCAAGAACTGTTGGGGCCTTGTAGGTTTGTATCCTAGCTTCCTGAAAGTCGTGACTTGCTGGGGTAACTGTAAAGCAGTATTTGAACTACTGAAAACAAGGGAATGTTCTATTGGAGGGGAAGCTTTAGAACTGCAGTTTAAAATTTTCTAGTTAAATATAGTCGTTTCTCCTTGGGCGTGCTCTAATGCAAGTCTTGCAAATAACAAAATATGATTTCTGCTGGGGGTGGTTTTACAACTCCTGTTTGTGAAATGTGGCCCCAATTTCTGTAGAAAACCAAAGAAGTTTGGGGCCTTAGTTTCACGAGTGTTACGGCTCACTATCGTACTTCTCTGTTCTAGGAGTGTTTCTCAGGAGCTGTCAGAGACGATCCTCACCATGGTAGCTAACTGCAGTAATGTCATGAACAAGGCTAGGCAGCCGCCACCTGGAGTCATGCCAAAAGGACGCCCGCCCAGTGCTAGCAGCTTGGATGCCATCTCTCCTGTACAGGTAGACAAGATAATGTGCTGCATTTTTAGAAGGTGGTGTTGATTTCAGTGTTAGTGCTGCTGCACTGTTGGAGCTCTTTCAGTAGGACTAAGTAAAACATGGTCTGGCTCCCTTAGTTTGCATGTTTGCATGTCTAGGTAACTTACAACCACAGAGTAATGCCTGAGGGTTGTCATTCAGAACTGTCTTTAACTTCACAGATGTCTGTAAGAAGTAACTGAGGTATAGCAGAATGGGAGCACTGAAGAGGATAGAGATTTGGTTTCTTTCAAGTAACTGAGGGTTTCTTTTAAAGTGCTAAAATTTTCGAAGACTTTGGAGAATTAAGCACTGCCTTTGAACCTGATGTGTCTTGTTTGTAGCTTCACGGGCCAAGCAACAGTGCTAGAGCATAAGGACTTGTTATAACTGGGGCTCTTCAGCTCTCAACTGAACTGCTCTTTTAAAAACAAGGTACATTTAAGTTACTCCCTGCCACTCATCAGCCCTTCCTCCTCTGGGAGCAACAGATTACAGACAGGTTTTGCTTCTAGCAAATCTGCTAGATGGCAGATTTTAAAATGGTAAAAACTTTTTTTCACACAAAATAGTGGCAATTCAGCACTTCAGAATGTCTGAAGCATCAGTAGATTATGTAAGCTAAATACAGTGAGCAGTCTCTTTGTAAATTGTTACTGTCTTGAAGTTGCTCATCAAGTGTGCCAAATATCTGCAGCAGGTTGCAAAGATAAGTGATGTGAACAGGTAGAGCAGCAGATGTTAAGTCTGTAGCGATGCTCTCTTCTGGATAGATTACAGAGTCTTCTGCTGTTCCTAGTCAGGAGCTCTTAATTCATTGCTTTGTCAGCTGGTATTGTGCCTTGCCTCCTACTCATCACCCAGGTGTTAATAGCTTTTTGTTGAAGACTGCATTCAGGTATTTAGCTGTGAAAAGTGGGCTTATTGAGAACCTTCAGACAGTCAAAAATACTCTGTAAGCTTAGTGTGAAATAGTCTTTGTAAGTCTTGGAGTGAGGTCTGAGGTTTCAAAAGGCGGAGTGTGAACTGCTGTAGTACAAAAATCCACTTCTTACAAGTGTTTACTGTTGTGTTGCACTTACTTAGAGGCTATGGAACAATCAACCTCGCTGTAAAACCTCTGATAGAAGGGGATTTTATGGGATTATAGAAGAAAGTGAAATCGCGTTCTGTAGACAAACTAATCTTCTGGGGTGATCTGGATGACTACAGAATTTAAAGTAACCATGCAGAAGACCTTTTAGGAATGTTTTGATACGTAGCTGCCTTTATACAAAACGTGCCAAAAGTCAGCTTGATTGTGGTTTATGAATGTCTGTGTATAATCTTCCTTCATTCAGATCGACTCGCTTGCGGGAATGGCATCTCTTAGTTTAGGTGGCTCAGCTGCTCCTCACACCCAGAGCATGCAAGGCTTCCCTCCGAACTTGGGCTCTGCATTCAGTACTCCTCAGTCACCAGCAAAAGCATTCCCCCCTCTTTCCACCCAAAACCAGACAAGTGGTTTCAGTGGCATCGGAGGACTCTCTTCCCAGCTTCCAGGTACTGCTATCCTGGTGGAGTGGTTTGTATTTTTGACGTATTGGAGCTAAGGCATTGTTACTGGTGTGGTCGACAATACTGGATGAACAGCTGTGTGTTGTGAGGGAGGGAATTGTACAGTCCTCACTCCCGGGGCACTGCTGAAACAGCACTTCAGGATGTTGTAACTGCAATAGGTAACAAAAATCAAGAGGGTGAGTGTTTTGACAGATTTTTAGCAGCATTACTTTAGGTTGGGACAAAGATGAGGAATTGCTTGAGTTAAAATGGCTTGGTATTGGATAGTGAGGAGCTGTGCAGCTCTGAGTTCTTGGAATGGCAAGTACTGGGAGTGCTAAGTGAACCCTTCACAGTATGCAAGTGAGATGACCACTTGTTTGCTTTTCAGTAGGTGGTCTTACTACGGGTAGCCTGACTGGCATAGGAACCGGAGCCCTGGGCCTTCCTGCGGTGAACAATGACCCATTTGTGCAAAGGAAGCTGAGCACATCTGGACTGAACCAGCCTACATTCCAGCAGAGTAAGATGAAACCTTGTAAGTGGTAGTGTTGTCTGTGGCTGTGAAGTGTGACTGTGGTCTGCAGTTAATCTGCATTTTCTTCGGGGAGGCTTGGATCTGTAGGTGGTAAATGTTAGAAATGCGGCTCTTGTATTATGCCATTAGTTTGAAAAAGGTGCTTCTAAACTTTATATACTGAAAGGTGGAGAGGTAGCCTGGGGGGCGGGGATTTAAAAAAAGATGTTAGTGTAAAACTGGAGCGTTATGGATTTGCATGAACAGTGTGTTTGTCCTTTTTTGTCCTGCTGTGTTTTGAACAAAAGTGTTGTCCTGCTCTTTAGAGAATTGTATGCATCTGGTAATAGGGGGGTTTGGGTTTTGTTTGTGACAAGGTTAAACAAAGCCACCCGAGTAAGGTCCTCTTGCAGCTGAGAACTTGAAAGGTGAAGCAGTGAATGAGACTGCAACACTGGAAAGAAATAAGACTTAAAATAGGTTGGTAGGAAGGTGGCTTTCAGAAGGAATTGTGGTCGCTAATGCTGAGCCATTATCCTGAACTCATTTACGCCTCTGATGTGCGCTCACAATGAAATGTTCAAGCAATCAGACGTCGCCTTTAGGAAGCGTATCCATATGCTAAACCTTCCACATTGCTGTTATTGCATATCTCAGGTCTCCTTTCATAGCTTCTCCCTAAAAGCAAAGTTACTAATCTCTGCAGATGCACAGTGGAGGTGGCTGTAGTGACCATTGGTTTGTATTTTGGGGCTTGAGCATTCAGTATGAACTTGCTTGAAGCTCAGTGGCTGGCCTTGAAAGTTTGTGTGAAAGTTTGTCTGCATGTTAGTGTTGTATAGCATGCTTTATTCTAGTCTGTTTTGCATTCGTTTAGTTTAGGCATTGGTTGAGGTTAGCTTAGGATGCCGTGGGTTCTAGGAATACAGCAGTGGGAGGTTAATTCTACTTTAGGCTTCAGTTCTTTTGCATAAATATTGAGAAAGTATTTTTAAGTAATTCCTGTCTGCTAGAAAGGTTTAAATATCCAGCTTTTCAGAGGAACTAGCAGGTTCCATATGGATTGATGGAAGAGTTGAAAAGGTCTAGATTAAAATCCTGAAGTTGTTCTGAGCATGTTACCTCTTCCCTTCTTTCAACAGCTGACTTATCTCAGGTGTGGCCAGAGGCTAATCAGCACTTTAGCAAAGAAATAGATGATGAGGCAAACAGCTACTTCCAGCGTATTTACAACCATCCACCACATCCAACCATGTCTGTAGATGAGGTGAGTTCTCTTCTGTAGCAGTGGCATCACCTGTCAAGAGACTGGCTGTAAAGTTGATAGTAACTATTCCTTCATGTATTAGTTTTAGTGGGAAATAATAAAGGGCTAGTGGTAGATGCTTACAGCATTGGGTTTTTGCTTGGTTGCAGTTAATGAAGTGAATTGAAAGCATGGTGTCTTAGAAATATACAGAATAAACTTGCCGCTGATCATTACGTTCAGCTTTGACTTCTGTGGACTGAAGTCTTCAGATGTCTAATTAACACCCCTAAAATGATGCGAAGTGGGAAGAGTTCGATGTGGAGTGGAAGCTTGTAAATTCAAAATAAGTGCTAAAGTGTGCACACAGTCTGTATAAATTACACTTGTCTTGAATACATTTGTTGTTAAAGTATCTAAAAATAACTGCAACTTCTAAATTTATAAAGGTGTCCTAAGTTCTACCTTCTGTGCTTCAATAATTATTTTTGGTTAGTCTCTATGAGAGTAATTATCAGTCTGATGCGCTTTCTCTTTGAAGTCCTTCAAATTTACTTTAATATATTTGTGTGGTTATAAATTATGGAAGACACTGAACATGAATTTTCATTTTTCTAATTTTGAAGCAGTGGAGTAGGCAGTCGCAAACAAGTTTTCTGTGAAGACAGTTACTTAACAGGAAGGGGTGAAAACTCAAGTCTGAAGGTGCAGCTCGTTGTAGTGATGCAGTGTCTGCTGGCTAAGATGAGCTTTTCTTGAAGCAGTTATTTTGCAGTCTAGCTTGTGGTAGTGCAGTTTGCCTTAGTAGGTGCAAGTGCTCTTGAAGGCTGTAGACGCAGAAGGGCTGAAGTAAATGAAATCTGTTGGTAACAATTTCCAATTTCTTTGCAGGTCTTGGAAATGCTGCAGAGGTTTAAGGACTCCAACATTAAACGGGAACGAGAAGTGTTTAACTGTATGCTGAGGAACTTGTTTGAGGAATACCGTTTCTTTCCCCAGTACCCAGATAAAGAGCTGCACATAACAGCCTGCCTCTTTGGTGGGATAATAGAAAAAGGACTAGTTACTTATATGGCATTGGGCCTGGCCCTGCGCTATGTTCTCGAAGCCTTACGAAAGCCTTTTGCATCCAAAATGTACTATTTTGGTATTGCTGCACTAGATAGATTTAAAAATAGGTGAGTGCAGGTTTTGCTGATACTTGTAGCAGTATGTGTAATGTCTTGTTAACCTTGAACCTGCTCTAATTACGTAGTACAAGATTGCTTATACATGTCAGGAATTTATACATCAACTTCAGGATTACTTCAGATGTGTGCTGAGCTGAAACAAAATGTGCCAATGTGCTAGTTAAAGGGTGACTTACCTCTTTAAAAACCAAAATGTTCAGTGCGGTGCCTCTATAGTGGGACAAACTGAGATGCTGAAACTACTTAGCAGACTGTGTTTAGAAAAATAATTCAGTGAAGTGTTGAGTTGGATGAAGTTGTCAGCTTGTTAGAAATGGGGCGAATGTAATTAGTCCTTACCAGGTGCATTGTCGTGGAGTGCTGTTTGCACTCTTTGTTACTGAAAGAACTAAGCTCTGGGGCTTTGGTTTTACACAGAAATCTAAAGTATGGCTTTCTCAAAGCTTTTAATGGATTGCAGATAGAGGAAACTCAAGGCAGGATTGTAAAGCTGTTGCTTGCAGCATTCATGGTACAGTATTGTGTTGTGGACTCATCTGAAGAGAATGAATAAAGCTGCTTAAGGCTGACATAATTCAGACTTAGCCATCTTCTTACGCTGCCTTTTAAGAACCCTTTTAAGCAGGGCCTAAAGATTTTACTCTCAATGAGTGGTAACAGCGTCTGGCATTCATAAGCAGAATTACAAAATTGGTGTGCATAGGTGAAGCTTCTGTCCTGGGTGTTAGGAGCGCTCTGATTTACTGTTTAAAATGCACGGAGCTGGACTACAAATGACTTACCCAATAACCTCATTGCAAACACTGAGTATAAATACAGTTGCGTGCTCGGTCAGAAGTATAGAAATGTAGGATAAGACGAATTGCTGTGAATAAACTTTGTGTTTTGCTGTTAAATGAATTAATTTCAGGTAGGTTTTGCAACAAAAAGTACTTCATGGAAAATGCTTTGTTTATAGCACATCTGCTGTAAGGAGTCCAGAAATAATTCTGTGATGCAGTATGGGAATGACATACCAGTGTTATATTCGTATTTCTCTGTTACGCTGTTTCTGATCTGGGCTTATGCTTCCGGCTAATGCATATTTTGTCTGACAGATTGAAGGACTATCCCCAGTATTGTCAGCACTTGGCTTCTATTAGTCACTTTATACAGTTCCCACATCATTTACAGGAGGTGAGTGTGTTCGTATTGGCACGTTAGCTTTCTATGATTTTAAGTACTTTGAGCAAATTCCTTTGGAATTTGGAATTTCCTTTGGAAAAAGTATCACCTGACACAATTTTAGGAAGTGTACCTCCACAGAATTAAATGCCTTTTCTTTAAGGTTTTGCTGTGGGATAGGGTGGGTGGGTGAAGGTGGTTATCTGCTATCTCTTCCGTTTCTGTAAATCTTTTGGGGTTGCCTATGTTGAAATAGCTGCCTAAATATAACTGCGTGATCAGCCGTGTGCACGGCCGTGCACGTGGTTCACGCTGGTTTTTAGTGCTTCGATTTGTATTCCAGTCCCTTAAGGATTGGGAGTTTTCCTCTAAAATAGAGGGCATTCAGCTGAGTTTATACAGTTTCATAGTCAGACCTGCTAAAATAATCCAGATGAAGGTGAGAAAAATGTCATTCCTGGAGGTCTGATCAGAGTAACAGGAATACCCTGTAGTCCAAAGCCGTGGTGATCATATGGTGTCTGCCTCAAAGGTGCCTTCACTGACAGAAATACAGAAAAGCTAATCCAGCTGGCAGAGCTTGAGAGCATAATCTAAATAAGGAAAAATGTTCAGCTCTGACACTCAGATAGAGAAGCCATCTAGCCGAAGCTGTGAAGTCTATCAGCAGTCTCAGTTTCTCAAACAGGTTTTGGACCGTATACAATGACAGTGTGGTGTTGTCCGACGTTACCAATTTCTGGGTAAATGTATTACAGTGGGGGGGAAACTAATTTTCTACTGTGGAGCTACTCTAGAGGATGTAAAAATATTTAAATTGGCCATTTCAGAACTGTGGTTTTGCTTACTAATTGTGAGCTTCAGACTAGTGTTTCTATGTAGCTGTAGAAGTCCTTCCTATAGGAAGTCCAGGACTTCCTACATGCTTTGTAGCCAGTCTCTTAATAGTCACATGTTTCTCTTAGGCTCTTTCCCCTCTTTAGCTCTGTTGTCACAGGCCTGCAGGGATGGGGGTTTTTGAGTAGTGCTTTGTAAAATGTCAAGTCTCTTGATGCTTGGCATCAACCTGTTGAGGTCAGAGGTAGAGCTTGAGGCTCCTCTTCAGTAAGAAAGTAAGTAAATGGTGATGGGATGTGCTTTATAGTGGTATGCCGTTGCAGTCTGCAGATTCCCTTAATGGCATTAGTATAAAGTATTTAAAAGACTGTGGGCAAACCTTTATACTGCTTAAGCTAAAACTCAGCCCATAGTTCTGTTGCAATGTGTGAACTTTTGTATGTGCTTGTTGACCCTCTTCTAGTACATAGAATATGGACAGCAGTCCAGAGATCCTCCTGTGAAGATGCAGGGTTCAATCACCACCCCTGGAAGTATTGCACTTGCCCAGGCTCAGGCCCAGGCCCAAGTTCCAGCAAAAGCTCCTCTTGCTGGCCAAGTCAGCACTATAGTAACCACCTCAACCACCACCACTGTTTCAAAAACCATTACAATCACCCGACCAACTGGAGTCAGCTTCAAGAAAGATGTGCCGGTAAGCATTCTATGACTCCAGTGTCCCTTCTAGAGAAGCAGAGGAGATAAGTTGCTGGTCTGTGAGTACATGGAGACAAAATCCGATTTAATTTCTGTTCCTCAAGCTTTCAAACTGTGGTCCAATATTTTATGTTTACAGCATAGAACATTTTCAAATATGACCAGCATTTCTGTAAAGAAGCCATTTTTGATCATGAAACTTTAGAGTTACTATGGTGTCAAGTAGAAATGTGTTTATTGAAAGTTTTAACTATAAAGACAATTACAGAACCATTGTTTCTGTTAATGACTTGCAATAGGATTCTTGAAATAGTTGGCAGCTGCTATTCTGCTTGGGGCTTGAGAACACTTGCTGCACCCTAAATCACATTTGACCTAGCAGTTCTAACTGCATTAGGTTTTTGAAATCTTTAGTCACTTATGTAAAGAAATCTCTGAACTTTGAGTCAGAGTTATGACAGCGTTGGCAGATTGACAGAATTGGCTATTCCACAGAAAGCATTGGGGCACACTTGGTCCCACGTGTATGCTGAGGATGTGCAGAGCTGTTGTTGTAGGGTAACTGATGCACTGTAAAGTCAAGCCCGTCTTACTTCCTGGTCCTGCCCATGTATAGATCTCTTAAAAGGAGTTCCTCACAGTAAAGGAGGCAAAAGCCAAAGATAGCAGAAAGTTGTTAACAGCTTTTGGGGGACAGTTCATAGTGTTTGTCGGATCTTTCACACCTGATTACGTGATGTCGATAGGTGGTGTTTTGAGGTGTTCATGTTGCCCAATTTTAAACACAAGTCATGATTGATATTTAAAACTGTATCTCCTTTCCCCTTCGTTTAGGCCTGCAGTTACATTCTATTGACTTAGAGATGACATGCTTTCTCAGAAATGAACCTGTGGGATTTCTCCTTCCCAAATCAGCACTGAAGTGCTCCTGGAGACTCCCTGCTTTACCAAGTACTGCTCACTACTGTACTTGGATTTTTTTTTCCAGGCTGACAGTGTGCGCAGGCTGTTAGCGTAGTGGGTGCCATTGCAGTGACACCTACAATGTATGAATGTAAATGCTAGAGGTTTTTTGTACAGCAGCATTTTTCTGCTGAGTATTGATCATGGTTTGTAGAGTAAAAAACCACTTGGCTTCATTAGAGTGCTGCTGAAAATGAATCTGAGACAATAGATGTCACCTGACAAAGCTCAATTCTTTTTTTTCTGCTTGACAGAACAGAGCAAAAGTTTATTTTGATGTTGCCTTCAGGTGTTGTCTGTTCTTAATGTCTTGCTCTCCCTCCAGCCTTCTATTAATACCACCAACATTGATACGCTCTTAGTAGCAACAGATCAAACTGAGAGAATTGTGGAACCTCCAGAGAACGTCCAGGAAAAAATTGCTTTCATCTTCAATAATCTCTCTCAGTCAAATATGACACAGAAGGCAAGTATGGAAGCACACTAGTAAAATTTATTTTTTTAATATATATTTCTGAAAATCCATTCTAACATGGTGGATGATTAGGTTTCTGCAGAGATTCCAACTTGCAGAAAATTAGAGGGGAGCACACTTTGAAGAAATAGTAGCTTTCAACATGTTCTACTTGAACCTCTTTGAAGATACAGTTTTGCAGGGAAAGGAGAGGCAGGTGAAAGCAAGCTGTTCTTAATCTTGCTTTCTCCTACAAGTTTCCTTGTTTCCCTGTGGCTGAGTCCTTTGTACTAAATTATTGTAGGTCTGTAGTGCTTTCTTCTCAGGAAAGGGCTTCAAGTGGATGCCTGGAATAACTGTTGGCTAGTCCTTTCTGATGTTCTTGTCACTTGAAAGGCCTGAAAAATAGTAACACTGAGTTTCTGGAGGGGGGGGGTTGAATGGAATTTTGAACAAACATTCACATCATAACTGGGCTTGCTGTCATTTGGTATTGCAAGGTTAAGCTGATGGACTCTTGCATTTCAAGCTGAAATTCCGGAATTTTTTTCTGGACTAGTAGAAATCTACAGTACTGCTGCCACCTGTCTCTTGTGGACAGACAGCTTTGGTATGAGACGCTGACATTTATTTTGCGGTTACCGGGTAAAAGCCTGAGAAGTGGGAGAGAGGTAAACTATTGTGCCTCGCTCATTTTATGATTAAGTCCTTACTGGTTGACCAGATCTTGGGATAATGAGACACTGACTTCAAAGCTATCTAAAAAAAAACCCCAAAGCCTTGGTGTTAAAAGCAATTGACTGAATATTGCTGTGTTGGTCAGAATTTGTGGTCATCTTGTCATATCTTCTGTGGCTTGCTTTTTCTTTGGTATGGAGACAGGTTGAAGAATTGAAGGAAACAGTGAAAGAAGAGTTCATGCCTTGGGTATCACAGTATCTTGTGATGAAGAGAGTCAGTATTGAGCCTAATTTTCACAGCTTATATTCAAACTTCCTTGACACACTTAAGAATCCAGAGTTTAATAAAATGGTTCTGAATGAAACCTACAGAAATATCAAGGTGAGTAGTGCAAGTTTTCTAATACTTAGGAAGATTTAAAAGTGTGCTGTTCTCAGGCTGTTTGCTCACAATGTTGCTGATCTTCAAATACGGAATGTAATTCAAAAAATTACTTGCTAGCTTACAATTGAACTAGCAGTTTACCTCAATGAATACTGGGATTCTTTTGTTTTTAGTCAGGAATGTACCACAGGCTTAATTCTAATTGAATGAGAGGGCAGATCTGCATTTGAATTAATTTATGTAGGTGGTCTCTAAATTTGCGCGAGGCTTGCAAATTATAACCTAGGGGAAAATTGCTTAGGCTCTAGCTTGTTTGTGCAGGGAGAGTATAAAGATAAGAAAACCACTTTCTGCTGTTTGCTCAGAAGAATAAAGGGCATGGGGATGGTTTAGAAAGTGCAGGTGTAGCAACCGAAATTCACTAGAGGATAAGATAACGTGTAGAGGAGGAGGAGGGAGAAGCAGGAGCCAAGAAGATGTGAATGGATGAAGCAAGTTTTTCAAGCGAGCACTATTTTTAAACCTGTTGGTGGAATTTCCTGACCACCGTGGGTTACGCTGTAGTGCAAAAGGATGTCCTGGCTCTTTAAAGCACAGCTGACTTTGCTCTGTTCAGCTGATGCTCCTCTGAAGCTAAGGAACAGAACTAACAGCAGAATACTTGTGACATGATTTAAGTCCTGAAATGAGAGTTCAGTGGCTTCCCAAGAAATGCAAACTGTAGCCTTCAGGTTCGTGATAAAACATTAAGAGGAAGCGTTGCCTACACAAGTTACACTTTACTAAGCGAGTAGTCCTAACAGTCTTTGACAGAGGAAATGGAAAGGTCTGGAAAAGTGTAATCTTCTTTTTGATCCTCTTGAAAGGAAGGAATTTTGGAATTGTTACAGGGCAGTTACGGGATGCTGCCTTGAAGTGTTCTTGAGTATCTCTAATGTGACTAAAGTTCAGAACTTAATGTTCTAAAACTTGACGTGTTAAGTCAGATCAGCTGTTGGATTTGAGTAATTATTTCCCAGTTGTTGCTTCAGTTGCTTTTTTTATTAGGTGCTACTGACATCAGATAAAGCTGCAGCTAACTTCTCAGACCGTTCGTTGTTAAAGAACCTTGGTCACTGGCTGGGAATGATTACACTGGCTAAAAATAAGCCCATCTTGCACACGGTGAGCTTTTGCCTTTACGGATTTGTTTGACATGAGTTGGTATGCTGTTAGGCAGTAGCATAGGCTATCTGGGAAATTTTATCACCTTACTGGTGCCTCTTTTTTGTGTGCTGAGTGCAAAGTATGATTCCAGAGTTGGCCACTTAAGACTTCTAAATATTTTTTATATCAGAAAAGTGAGTAGTTAAATTCTTGCCAAAAAAAATTTAATTAATTCCATGTAAAAATATATATCTATAAATCTTTGTTCAAAAAGTAACTACTGCTTAGCAGTCTGTGAAATTCAAGGACTGTCTTGACTCAACCTTGCCAATATGTCCTATAAGGAAATAACGTGTAAGTGAAATTTTTGCAGTGTGCTTGCTGTTTTCTCCGCCCTCTTCCCCTTTTCAATTGTTGATGGTATTTTTCAGGATTTGGATGTGAAATCACTGCTATTGGAAGCATATGTTAAGGGACAGCAGGAATTGCTTTATGTAGTGCCATTTGTTGCCAAAGTCTTAGAATCCAGTGTCAGGAGTGTGGTAAGTGACTTTGTGCTGGCAGAGTTATTGCTCAAGTGACAAAATAAGTATTGCAGAAAGTAATTAGCTTTTTTCACAAAGTGAAAAGTGATTGAATTTCATGGAGAGAGAAAAGGGATATAAGGTCTTAAAGTGAAGGAGTTCTGTTCTGAGGGAGAGTACATGGCCGGGGTGTTTTTGCCTCACTCTCAGTAGGTAATGTTAGCTGGACTGTACTCTGGAATCCCTGAACAGAACTCTTTTGAGAAATGGGATGATGCCATTGAAGGGGTTCTATGATCTATTTATTCTTGGATTTTATTCTTTTTTTTTATTCCCCCCACCCCACTTTGACCCTGATCAACTCTTGTCGGTTCTACTTGACATGGAACTGATCTCTCAGAAGGGCCAAGTCATTGTGTTTTCAGTTTAATGTTCAACTAGCTTCCTAATCTAGTTCTAGTCAAACAGAATATTAAATTCAACCCTAATTGCAGCTATGCAAACTTTTCCATGGCTGTATGCACACATGTTCACATAGAAAAAAATTTCCAGTCATGAGTTATCCATATGATTGAAGACGTTTGTGTAATGGTGCTCTCCTCTTTCTCTTGCAGGTCTTCAGGCCTCCAAACCCGTGGACAATGGCCATTATGAATGTTTTAGCTGAGCTACATCAAGAACATGATCTAAAAGTAAACTTCTGTTTTTCTTTTCTATACCTACTGAGTGTGAGGTTTTCTTGACCTACCAGTCAAGAAGGATCTTGTGAAGGACCAAATTTCACTTCTTGCTGCTTTAGCGTGGGGAGAATTGGGCTTAATTTGGGAGAACTTGGATGAAACTCTTCTCCTGTGAGGTCAGCATGCAAGATATTTGTCTAATCCTCAGTCGCTATGAAAGTCTGTAAAAGGCATGGGGTTAGAATGGGAAGCTTGGTTGCCGAGTGGCCCAGTAAACGTTTCGGGTGTTTTCCTTGTGACATAACCTAAACTAGAATTGTTGTGCAGTTGAATCTGAAGTTTGAGATTGAGGTGCTCTGCAAGAATCTCGCACTAGACATCAATGAGCTGAAACCTGGAAGTCTCCTTAAAGATAAGGATCGTCTGAAAAATCTGGATGAGCAGCTGTCAGCTCCAAAGAAGGATGTGAAGCAGCCAGAAGAGCTACCACCCATCACAACAACTAGTGAGTACATTTCTTACAGAATCCAGAACCACACACAGAAATTTAAATAAGACAGGTTATGCTATTGCAAAGAAAAATGTGAAGCTACGTATGCTATTGTAACATTGCTGAATGCCTTGGAGCACTTGGATGGTTCTGTAATAGAAGTAGGTGTACAGAGCTGGAAGAGGGAAAGGGAATGGAAGCATCCTGAGGGCTGCATGTTCTGTGTGTAGCCGCAACTTAGAAGAGTGAAGCAGGATGGATCTATTAACAAGGCATAACGATAACACGTTCACTGTGTCATAACGAACAGCTCTGCTAAAACATGCTGAAGCTAGTTTGGTACTCCTCATTGGGAAAATGGAGAATAAAGATTGCTTGAGAAGTTTAGGAGGCTTCCTGATCCAACTGCAAAACTCTAGTTTCTTGGTCACTTCCTGGTTTAAATGAGAAATACATAATTCCATTATAAGCACTTGCTTTTCAGTAATGGTTCCATACATTCTTGTGTTCTGTAGCTGCTTCTACAACTCCAGCTACCAGCACCACTTGTACAGCCACGGTTCCTCCACAGCCCCAGTACAGTTACCATGACATCAACGTCTATTCCTTAGGAGGATTGGCTCCACACATTACCTTAAATCCAACGGTAAGTTTTAGTGCTGATTTGATTTGCTATGAGAATTCTTGCCACTAATATTGCCACAGATCTCAGCTGGTGGGAGCAGTGTTGTTTAAGTTAAAGTTATTGGAGATTCACTTCTCAAAAGTATTGGTGAGGGTGAGTGCTAACAACTAATCAAATTGAGAACTTCAGGGATGGTTAGTAGTTAATGTTAGCTAACAATTCCAGATGGTCAGGTGACCTCTCATGGACACTTACATTAGTATCCAATTTATTTCTGGCAATATTTCTGGGTCTGCTCAGCCTGGAGAAGAGAAGACTAAGAGAGTATCTCATCAATGCTTATAAATATATAGAGGGCGGGTGTCCAGAGGATGGGGCCAGGCTCTTTGCGGTGGTGCCCAGCAACAGGACAAGGGGCACCAGGCACAAACTGGAGCACAGGAAGTTCCACCTAAACATGAGGAAGAACTTCTTTACTCTAAGCATAACAGCACTGGCACAGGCTGCCCAGGGAGGTTGTGGAGTCTCTTTCTCTGGAGAGATTCAAACCCTGCATGGACTCATTCCTGTGCAACCTGCCCTAGGGGTACCTGCTCTAGCAGGGGAGTTGGACTAGATGATCTCCAGAGGGCCCTTCCAACCCCTGCCATTCTGGGATTCTGTGTAATAAGTTTCAGGTGGCATAGTTGCTATCAGGATTTAAGCTTAAGGACCTTCCTTGCTCCTTTTGACCAGTCGATGACTTGGCTATTAAGTTGGTCTTTGCATTGTGCTCAGCTACAGTTTAGGCTTTGGAAGAAAAATGTTCACATGTGCTGGTTTCAGAACTATCGAACTGATGCTGCAGTACCTGCATATGGAACACAGGAGTGCTGCACTGTAGGAAAGCTGTGACTGTACACTTGTTGATTGGGAAATTGGAATGTCTAGGGTAGATGGGATTCTAGTTTACTTTATTCTCACTTAACTTTCCTAATTCTCCTCCAGATTCCGCTGTTTCAAGCCCACCCGCAGTTGAAACAGTGTGTGCGGCAGGCGATAGAGCGAGCGGTGCAAGAGCTTGTCCATCCCGTGGTCGATCGGTCCATTAAGATTGCCATGACTACGTGTGAGCAGATAGTCAGGAAGGACTTTGCACTGGATTCAGAGGAGTCACGAATGCGTGTGGCCGCACACCATATGATGCGGAACCTGACTGCTGGGATGGCCATGATTACCTGCAGGGAGCCTTTGCTGATGAGCATAGCTAGCAACTTGAAAAACAGTTTTGCTACTGCACTGAGGGTAAGAGTTGCATCATCTGAATTTTATTTCCAGCTTATAGGTCTGTAGACATCCAGCATTAGCAAATCAGTTCTCCACACTGTAGACTTGTCGATTAATTACATGGCTGAACTAGTGTGGAGGTTAATTTAGAGGACAAGTCTCACGATTCTTGCAGAATTACAGTGAAAAAACTGTGCTGAAATAACAGCTCATGTCAGACAGCCTTAAGTCTGTAAGGTGGATCTTGCTCTGTTACACACACACACTTCTTGACTACCTTTTTATATTGCCCCAGGGTTCTCTCCAGTTTGATTGCATCATGGAAGCCTTGAAGTGCTTACCTTTCTGTGGGTTTTGAGGTCGAAAAGCTAGAGTGGAGAGGACTGAATTGTTTCTGGGACTTCCTGGTGATGTCTTGGATTGTCTCAGCAAGCGTGTTTCAGGCAGATTTTATTTACTTGTGCTGTTAGTAGATATCTGTTTAAGACTATTCTGCACAGCTTGTTAATTCACTGGGTTTTCTAGAGGATGTTTTCAGGTCTCTTGATGAACGGACAAAGTTTGAACTGCGGTGCTGTCTTCCCCTTCGTGGCCAAGTGGAACACAGTTTGTGAACTGATGGCCAGAACAGCAGCTGCTACCCAGAAAACTTGCTTTGCTTGCCCTCAGTGTCAGCAACAGACACAAGAGCATAGGATCTTGGAAATATCAAGACATTCCTATCCTTTCAGGAATTAACTTTTTGTTACCAAGGACTGCCTACCTCTTGCTTAAGGGCATATCGCTATTTCCCATGTGTTGGAGAGTGACAGTGCAAAGGCCCTTTTGCAGTGGGCTTGCTCTCTTGCGTGGTAACTGGCTCAAGAGGGCAGGACTTAACAGTCTGAAGAGAGCACAAAATGGTAGTAGGAATTGCTTTTGCGGGTATGGGATGGATAGTCCATGGTGTCACTCCCAGGACTCAAACGCTGTTGACCCTTCATACACAGAACTTCAAGTAAGTTGATTGCTGAGATGAAGAGCAGGAAAAGCATACAGATGAATCTTACTCATATGTCAAACACAACGATGGCAGTGGACAGTTTTAGTATTCCTTTGTTAATGTGTGAGCTGAGCCAGTGACTGCTGTTAGCAGCTGTGCTAACAGAATTCGTGTCAAGCTGTTAACCCTAAGAGAAAGCAGTGTTGCCCTCTGGGTAAGAGGGGCACAAATACTTCTCTGGTGTGCAATCTTGCTGTGTTTCATCAGATGTGGCTGCAGTTCAGACAGGGAAGCAATTAGTGCTGGTTATCTTTTGGGTGGCATGAGAAGGAAGAGATGTGATACTTGAGTTGAGGCAGGGTGAACACAGAGCAGTGCTACAGCTGTGCTTACCTACAGAGCATGATGTGCCACGGAAGAATGTGTGTAGGCAGAAATAATTCAGGTTTTCTGGGAGACTTAGTGCTACTGAATCGTGATGTTTGTAAAAATGTGGTGGACAGTATGAAAACAGCAGCGTGTCAAGTTCTCTTTATCCCTGAAGTTGTATGAAATGGATACAGGGCCAGTTGTAATCAAGGAGGTTTTCTTAAGGGGTAGTTATACCAAACATCACGTTGGAGAAGAAAGTACTGTACAAGCCATCAAAAAAATACCACATCTGGCTTATTGTATGAAGTGGGTTAACAAGCAAGAATTTCTTTTATTTGAAAGAAGCAGTGTAGTTTTCAGGAAGTAATGGAAGTAAAGGTAGGTGTTATGGACTGTTTGTCTTCATATGTGTATTCCATTTCCAGTGGGAGTTGCTGCTTTGCACCCCAGAAAATAAATCCATCTGTTCAGGGTTCTCTTAAAGTAGAC
This sequence comes from Steatornis caripensis, assembly GCA_013398225.1. Classification (NCBI taxonomy): domain Eukaryota; kingdom Metazoa; phylum Chordata; class Aves; order Caprimulgiformes; family Steatornithidae; genus Steatornis; species Steatornis caripensis. Next base: position 36,617 of record VZSC01010192.1, read on the forward strand.
TCCAAGAAGGAAAGAAGAAAATTTGTATCGGAAAGGGAACCCACTGAAAAAGGCTGTTTCGCACTGTTGGTGATGCACCTTTATATCTTCCGATTACAACCTAGGAAGTGGTAAAACTCCTAGGCTACGATGGAGGCTTGCTTTTCCTGCATTAGCATCTGTTGTATGTGCATCAGTCTAAAGCAGGGCTTTATTTCTATGACCTGCAGGTAGCTTGGTGGAGAAGATGGAGAACCTCCTACTATTTTATTCCTTGTTGGAAGTCTTTACTGTTGCCTTGCCTACATGTTTTATTCAAAGCTATGCAAAATTAAATTTATTATTGTATATTCCATGCAAAGAGAGCACATTCCTAAGAGCATTCCTTTTTGTTGCTGGTGTTTCTGTATAGGCAGTGGGGCAGATCTTAAGGCTGGTAATGTACGGGGAGAATTTACAGCCTTCACTGATTATTGTGGTTTTCATTAGGCAGCTTCCCCACAACAGAGGGACATGATGGAGCAGGCAGCTGCCCAGCTAGCACAGGATAACTGTGAGCTAGCATGCTGCTTTATCCAGAAGACGGCTGTGGAAAAGGCGGGCCCGGAGATGGATAAGAGGCTCGCAACTGTGAGTATGGGACTGCTGTTTTTTAAAAGTATTATATGTGCTTACGTACATCCAGACTCGGTGTCTAAAATTCAGTGTGGTGTTTGGGGTTTTTTTTGCAGGAATTTGAGCTCAGAAAACATGCTAGACAAGAGGGTCGTCGGTACTGTGATCCTGTTGTGTTAACTTACCAGGCTGAGCGTATGCCAGAACAGATCAGGTTAAAGGTGAGGATATTAACGGAGCTGTGTTCTGATGCTGCTCTTCCCCCTGCCTCGTGATGATGAAAAGTGGATGACACAGCTTCAGCTGGGCAATCCTGTATATTGTTGGTCTTGTCTAACAGTGCCGCCGCTATTAGCTTGCTTAGTAATGGAAACACAAGACATTAGAAGTCCTGTCTCTTGTTCTGTGCTGTTTTCACTAAAGGATGACTAGTCTGCATTGTTGTCTTGTCTCTTTTATATTTTCTTCCCTTAAAGGACATACTGTGTGCTCTCAGCAGAGCATTTCTCTTGTGCACCAGGCAGTGCATGCAGCAAGTATTCAGTTATTCCTGTTGCTGGGAATGTGAGTTGTGGTTGTAGAGCAAAATCCTCCTGTTACGAGGTGTGGCAGGAGAGATGGGACCCCAGTGCAGAGCAGCTGAGTCCTACTTCTTGTTGTCTGGGCTGCTCTGTTTAAGGATGTGACTGAGCAGCTACCTGTTACACTTCTTACTGCCACTGTGCTAAACAATGAGGTTAATGTCTGTTCTTTTCATTGCAAAGGTTGGAGGTGTGGACCCAAAACAGCTGGCTGTTTATGAAGAGTTTGCACGCAATGTCCCTGGCTTCTTGCCTACCAATGACTTAACTCAGCCTACAGGATTCTTGGCTCAGCCTATGAAGGTAGAGATTTCTGAATTAATTGGCTTGAGAGTACTGTAGCCCTTTTGGTGAATTTTGCAGAACTTGTGTCCTTTGCTGGCAGACGGGTAAGAATCAGACACTTGTATTGCTTGGAAACAGAGGTTGAAAGATGCATTAGTTCTGAAGTCAGACTAAGGGCAACATAACCCTTAACACTGGATAGAAGTTTTAAAACCTAAATTGGGACAAGATCTGCAAGTTATGATTACTACATGTAGTTTGAGTAGCGGTGAAATATGTTATTCAAATCTCGGATTACTTTTGGAGAAGATGGCAAGCATGCATTTTGAGATAATGAACAGGGTTTTGTGTGCATACTTGGCCTTAAGGGCTGCTAGAAACGTTTGCTAGTTATTTCCACAGCTTAATTGGCTCATATTTGTGTATTTAAAATGGCAGCGTAATTAACCACAATACTGTAGAGGTCTTAATTCCAGGCGCTACAATTTCTGAAGCAGAAGAGCCAATCAGTATTTGAGTTTGATAAACACAGTACTCGCAAAAATCACTCATTCCCGCTTTCTCTTAAGCAGCAAGCTTGGGCTACAGATGATGTAGCCCAAATCTATGACAAATGTATGACGGAACTGGAGCAGCACCTGCAGTCTATTCCACACACTCTGGGCATGAACCCTCAAGCTCAAGCGCTGCGCAGCCTCTTGGAGGCTGTGGTAGTGGCTCGTAACTCCCGTGATGCTATTGCGGCACTTGGACTACTGCAGAAGGTGAGTGGTAACAATTCTTCTCCCATAACAGCTCACCTAGAGTTTATTACTCATCTATCTGCCTTTTGGGTTGTCTTGCTGGTGACTGTCTTATCTTCATGCATGCTGTGGAACTTACTTGGTGAACAATACTGAACAACTGCTGTCTTTGGAAATTCAGTAAATAAAACTGGAAGAGGGCCATGGTGTTCACTTGGTGTATTGTACATGCAGTGGCCAGGCTGCTGTGGAAAGAAGTGGGTACAGAATTCTGGGACTTAAGGGCATTTTGTTCAGATGTGGTAAGTAGAGAGCTGTCACGCTCCAGGATGGTCTTTGATTTCAGGATGATTTGGAGGCTAAGACAATATTTGAGCTGCCCTTGTAGGTGGGTTCTACTGAATTTATAGTGGCACACTTGGGGATTGCATTTTGCAGTAACTGATAAATGAGTATGCATGGTGGGTCAGCCCTGCCTGACAACCAAGCATCCATCCATCCATTCCTGCTCATTCTGCTCTCCTGCAGGATGGGGGGAAAACAGAGGGACAGCAAGATGACTTGTTCATTCAGATTATGACAGTTCAGTAGGGAAGGCAAAAGCTATGTGCACAGACAAATAAAAATCACTGCTTCTCATCAGCAGGCAGGTGTCTAGCCACTGCTCGGGAAAGCAGGGATTCAGCGCATGTCACATTTGCTTGGGAAGACAAACATAACCATGAATGCCCCCCTTCATCCTCCTTTCCTTGATCTTTTGTTGCTGAGCATGATGTCATATGGTATAGAATATCCCTTTATTCAGTTTGGGTCAGCTGTCCTGGCTGTGTTGCTTCCCAAGCTCTTGCCAATTCCCAGCCTCTACCCACTGGTGGGGGAGGCAGAGCGGGAAAGAGCAAGCCTTGATACTTTGCAAACACTGTTCAATGATTGGCAAAACCCTGGTGTGCTGTCAGTGCTGTTTCAGCCACAGATCCAAAGCACAGCACCATCTGGGCTGCTGCGAAGAAAATTAACTCCATCCCAGCCAGAGCTAATAGGCTGTACCAGGTGGGGAGTGTTGCGGTGAGCTCTGTGAGCTGAGCTGGCATCAGTGCCTGTGTAGTAATGCAGAGTATAGGGATAGAGGTGGAGAAAGATCCCTTTGAGTATAGTGGAAGGACACTGAGCTGTCTGCACGAGGATCCAAGAACCAGTGGCAAAACAAAAGTAGTTGGAAGCTGGAAACCGCTTCGAGGGAGGCTCTTTGTTCCTGACTGATGGTGCTCGTACCTGTTGAAGGATCTGGTCCTGACTGGTCAGACTCAGCCAGGTAAACTGTGCTGCGACTGTAGAAGACTCATCTTCCATTTGCTGTAGACTAGCACAGATGCATCTGAGTGCTGCAGCTTATTGTCTGAAGAACCTCACAGCTGACCTCTGGCAGGCTCCATAAATTTTCTTTCATGTAGTTTTTCATAAGCCATATGCAGAATTGCTCATTAGGAGGCATTGACTTACAGAAGCTGCAACACAAAGTAATGCGGTCTTTCATACTGTTTGGTGCGTGTATAAAGCTGGTGGGGCATAGAGAGACTGTTAGGCTTGTTTGTGGTAGGCCAGCTGTGTACAGTGACCGTGTAGATGCCATAGTAGCTGGTAAAATCTCACATAGCCTTATCAAGGGATCAGCATGATGACTAAATTGGTTTTTGCATGTCTGCCGAGTCTTGTGGTGGCAGCTCTTGCTGATCTAATTTGCAGAAGATTTGGAAGAGGACTTGTTTTTTCCTCTGCTAACAGGTTGCATCTGTTCTAGGCTGTAGAGGGCTTACTGGATGCCACCAGTGGGGCAGATGCTGACCTCCTGCTTCGCTATCGTGAGTGTCATCTGCTTGTGCTGAAGGCTCTGCAGGACGGCCGCGCATATGGATCTCCGTGGTGTAATAAACAAATTACTAGGTCAGTTATGAGACAATAGGAATGCTGATGAAGCTTTCATTGTCTTCTGGGAGTTACTGTGTAATTCTGAATTGCTTGCCTGTTAATATTTTGCATTGCTGCAATATGGAGAGACAAAAAATAACTGGCTTTTCTTGTCAAAAGTAACTAGATCTTCTGATAATGATTTTTCATCCTAGAACGTGATAGGAATCTTTAATGGAGTTAAGCATTAGAGATGATCTGGGGTTCTTTCCTTCTTTTATAGAGAATGTATGCTGTCACAAACGATGTGACATGGCATGTGCCCGCAGCAGCAGCACTGGTGCTTCAGCTAGACAGATACGCTGCTTTGTCCTCAGAAGAGAAGCGGCTTATGCTGAACAAACTGAAGCTCTTGAAGGGCTGTTGTGAGCAGTGGTGCAGGGCAACAAATGCTTGAGGCTGACTGTTCCGAACTCAAACGTTACCATAGAGCGTGCTCTAGAAGAGGCTTCTTTAGTAGCTGAGTAATGAATCGCAGTGAATGGCATGGTCTCTGAAGTGTTATATTGAGTTGCTTCACTTAAGCTTTAAGTCCACTTGTTAAAAGAAGTCCAATTCTTCAGGTGCCTGATTGAATGCAGAGATGAGTACAAGTACAACGTGGAAGCTGTGGAGCTGCTAATCCGCAATCACCTTGTTAACATGCAGCAGTATGACCTTCACTTGGCTCAGGTAAAGGGAACCTGCTTTTTTTGAGGAGAACAGTTAGGGTCGGTCCACTGTGGGATTTGTGATTTAATCTTAATTGCCTCTTTCGTGTTGACAGTCAATGGAGAATGGCTTGAACTACATGGCTGTGGCATTTGCCATGCAGTTGGTAAAGATCCTGTTGGTGGATGAGAGAAGTGTTGCCCACATAACAGAGGCGGATCTGTTTCACACAATTGAGACACTCATGAGGATTAATGCTCATTCCAGAGGGAACGCCCCGGAAGGGTGAGATTGAAATACCATGCAATATGTTACTTCTCTCGTGCTCGTTTGATTTGAATGCTCTATAGGCAATGTCTCGTATCGTCCAGTCATGCAGCGTTAAACTTTCTCTAGGTCTGCAGTCTGTGTTAGTTTAAACTATCACTGAAATTGTGCTGATTTTGTCAAAATAGAGGTAGCTGTCATGTCAAACTGACTGCTTAAGCAGGAAAATCTTTATATGCACTGTGCTCCAAAATAACCATTGTACTGTGAGAAACTTGCTTGAACTCCTGTTTTATCTCAAATTTAGGCAATATTCTTACCTGTTTAAGTCTTAAATATCTAGGTGTTAATATGTTAATTTGTTAATCGCAAGCAATTCATCAAACTAGACAATCCTTTCTGTTTCTGTCAAAGGTTTTGTTTAGAGCCTATGAAGCAATCATCCATCAGTCTCACGTGGCTTTTGTATCCACCAGCAGATAATTGGGCAGCAAATGTTGCCACAGCACCTGGAAATACCTGTGGGACTTGCAGGCCTCCTGTTACTAAGGCGGAAGCAATTGCTGCTGGGTTTGAGAAAGACACGGATTGGAGCTTGGAGAGCTCTGGATTACTGTGAGAGCAACCAGCAGCTGGCTGGTGGTGGTGGCAGTGGCTGCCGCTACTGACACAACTGCTAGTAGTAGGTCCCAAAACAAAAGCCCTGTAGTCTGCAGTTGGTGTGGGTAGACTGTCTTTGCTGTATGGCTTGGCTTTTGCTGCAGCCAAATTTAGTGCTCCGGTCAGGCTGTTTAGCACTGGCATCTCACTCTCTCGGAGCTGTTTAGGGCTTCCAAAGTCTGCAAAAGTGAAGCTGTTCCTGGTACTTGTCGTGCTATGTTGCAGCACAGTGCTGTATGAATTGGAGTATAACTTAAAAGCTTGTATGACCTCAGTGTTCCTTCTTTCACCATAAATGTATCTGCTTTCATGACTGACTTCTGCTATTCCAGTGAGGACTGGAAGATACAAAGATTTAATATAAGTAGTAATTTGTTTTCTTTCAACTGTATCTGACTGAGCTTCCAGTTCCTGCACCTTCTGGGGGAGGAGAAATTCTAACCCAGCTTTCTCTCCATCTGTTGCATTAGATTACCCCAGCTGATGGAAGTGGTCCGATCAAACTATGAAGCAATGATTGACCGTGCTCACGGAGGTCCCAATTTCATGATGCATTCAGGAATTTCCCAAGCCTCTGAGTATGATGATCCGCCAGGTCTGAGGGAGAAGGCAGAATACCTGCTGAGGGAGTGGGTGAACCTCTACCATTCAGCTGCAGCGGGCCGTGACAGTACCAAAGCGTTCTCTGCGTTTGTTGGACAGGTAGAGCTTTTGGAAAGAAAGGTGCTTTTTATTCAACATAAGTAGGGTGTGATGCCTTCCATTTTAAAGCAGTGTTATAACCCATGTTAGGCATCTTTTTGAAACTTTCAGGTGTATGGCAGCTGACTATCAAAATTTTGTCTTGTTTTGATGGTAAAGTTCCATAGAAACCCCTAGCCTTCACCAAATTGTGTTCTTCAGATACTGTAGCAACAAGCTGTCAGTTCAGACCATGAGCTTTGGGATAAGTCTGGTGGGAAAAAGAAGTTCAGCTGAGATAGCTGTTGGGAATAGTTCTGACATGCTCTGTGTGATGGAATTCGAGTGTTGCTTCTTATGGGTAACGGTAAAAGCTCTGACAGCCTCCAGAAGGAAATTGCTAATAGGTAGAGATGCAAGCGAATTGTTTCAGACCACATGAACAAGGGAATCCTTTTTCTAACTGGAATCATTACAGTGAGGAAAAAAACTTGAAACATCATTAGCTAAAGTGGTGCCTGAATTTAAAAAGGCCTCTAACATTTCATGCCAGGGCACCTTAAGAGGTGTGATGAGCAGCACACACCTGCCTTCAAGGTGTGACTGAGAAGGGAGATGTCCTCAGTAGCCCAGCGTGTGGTAACAAACTTCCTGTATATCTGCAGTCATCTTCCTAAAACCGTGTTCCTGGACTGCAGCTGCAAAGAAGGTCCTAACTTAACTCGCGTTGTGTTCTCTTTAAGTTTCCATGTTAATACCACAGAAATGCTACAGATTTTGCAGCTACTAGTGAACAGAAGTTGAAGCTATGAAGTATGCATGAAGATCATGACTGATGTAGTGATTTTTTTCATGTGACTTCTGTGTCTTTGTGTACTGGCTTGTAGCCAGCTTTCTATTGGTCTGACTACTACTGCATAGCATCTTTTTTGAATGTTTTTAATGGGTCTTGTGTTAAATTTACCTCTTCATGTGACCTCACACTTTTTACACCTTAAAGTATGCTGCTAAAGCACACTTCAGTATGATATACTCATAATACTCAATGCACTTTTGTCCTGCTTCACTCTTATCACACGCGTTCGCTTACGTTTTGTACATATTTAATCAGGTTTGAAATAGCAATTGAAATACATGCAAGTGCAGTGTTTATATATTTTTTTCTTACAGGCTTTAGCTGTGGCTTTTAAAGGAGTATTTTGTAATAAGTGCAGTATAAAAGGTTTTATTACTGAACTTCAATGACCATAATTTTGGCTGCTTAAATTAAGTGTTGCTTCCATTCCACTAGTCTGTAGGACAAGGAGCATAGAACTTGGAAGGCAGATACGTAAATTCTTTTTTTTCAAATGTTCAGAAATACTAGACATTTGCCAAGACTTAGTGATTATGCTGTTTATATAGCTTCATGTCTGCAGTAGGAGTTTAGAAGTAAGATGCTTTATTCAAAACCCAGAGGTTTCCTGCAGTGTAATCTCTTTCATTTTGATGGCTTTTTAATACTGGGGGTAACAAATAAAAGCAGGTCTCTTACATATGTTATTAAAAATAACCCTCCAATGCAAAACGAACAAAAAAGCCCACTCAATCTTCCTCTGCGTGTAATGTTCCTGTAAGGACAACTTGCTCTCCAAATGCAGTTTGCCTCTACAGAATGTTGCTGCAAAGTAGTGATGGTTCCTGAGCCTGGTAGCTGAAGTCCGCCCTTCCAGAGCTCGTGCCCCCTGTCTGGGCTCCTAAAGGCCTGACAGACTGAACTGCTGCTGCCTCTTGCTGTCCTTCCTGCAAGGTTGAGTGCTGGTGGCAGGACTGATACTGCAACAGGCTCCTCAGCTATGCCGATGGTCGAAAAGAATTCGGATCAAAAAGACTCTATTTGGGAGTAAAATGTCATTGCTAAAATAGTGTTGCCATCCTCAAGTTGCCTTGAAAATATTAATCTTGGTGGGGGAAAAGTAGCACAGAGAGCTTGCTGCCCATCTCTCTTGAGTGTGGTAAAAATTAATTGTGCCAGGGAAGGTGGGTGCTTTGTAAAAGTGTGTGTTGTTTGAAATAAGTTGTGGTTATGGTTCTGAGGTTTCTTCCTTTCCCGGATAGATGCACCAGCAAGGAATCCTGAAAACAGATGACCTGATCACCCGCTTTTTCCGTCTTTGCACCGAAATGTGTGTTGAAATCAGCTATCGTGCTCAGGCTGAGCAACAGCATAATCCTGCTGCCAACCCCACTATGATTCGAGCCAAGTGCTACCACAATCTGGATGCCTTTGTGCGACTTATTGCACTGCTAGTGAAGCACTCTGGGGAGGCAACCAACACGGTTACAAAGATCAACCTCCTGAATAAGGTTGGGAACCTTTTTCAGACCTGTTGCATTTAAAGCGTGTTATTTGGTGTACCTTAGCTGATAAATGTGAAATGTAGACCTTAGTGCAGGCTACTTCTAAAATACCAGATGAGGACTTGAATGGGTTGGTCGCCGAACTGATAAAACTGTTGAGTGGGGCATCAGGATGCCAAGTGGCTTTCTTGTTCACAAAGATTTCATATCAAACCTGAAACTCACCTTTGTGCTGTGAAATTAAGAAGTCGTCTGCTGTTGTTTTAAGATTGGTGATTCCTGGGTGTCTGCCTTGATTTTGCCTTTACTCTTATGCTACTTGGTTTATGGTTAAATGGTCTTAGGTAGTGAAGACCTTCCAGCGCTGCTCAGTTAGTGGTTGTGACTGATCCGTGGGACAGGGAGTGCAAAGTATAGTGGTTGGGAGTTGCTTATACAGCTTATAATACTAATTTATGTAATGCTTCCAATAACTAGAATCTTTGGTTCTTGTTAGAATCTACTGATTTATCTTTTTACTGATGGTTAAAGTATTACCTGTAGGTTGACTAGCAAAGTAATTCTTGCTGTCACCACTGAAATGTCTTGACCTCTTCAGGTTCTCGGTATTGTGGTGGGAGTTCTTCTGCAAGACCATGATGTTCGGCAGAGTGAGTTTCAGCAGCTTCCTTACCATCGCATTTTCATCATGCTGCTGTTGGAATTAAATGCTCCTGAGCATGTGCTGGAGACCATCAACTTCCAGACACTCACAGCTTTCTGGTACGTATTTGAGATTGGCCACAATGCTCAGCCTTTCCTGGTAGGATCAAGATTTTTCATCTAGAAGCTATCTGTTCCTTTGTGGTGGCTTAATCACATTTGGAGTAACTGGTTCTCCTATAGACTGTCCCCTTGCTTGTTGTAAGGAAGATGACTGGTAAAACTCAAGATGCTAAAATGCCTTGCTTTTAGGGCTGTGTGTGTTTTCCCTCAATGTTATGAAAAGCAGTCTTATTGCTGTGCACTTCTAACCTGCTCTAACTTTTCTTTCAGTAACACATTTCACATCCTGAGGCCTACAAAAGCTCCAGGTTTTGTTTATGCCTGGCTGGAACTGATCTCCCATCGGATATTTATTGCAAGAATGCTGGCACATACACCACAGCAGAAGGTGTGGCTGCAGTTTATCTTTTCTGAATTAAAAAGCTCACACGGATGCTGATCTGGTGTGGTGCTGTCTCACATCTCTCCAAGTGCACTAGTAGCATGGCTGTTCTGTTTTTGTTGTCTTCCATATACACAGTAACCTAACTGCATGGAGGAAGAGTCTTTGTGTCAATAAACTGTGGAATATAGGGTGTATTGACAAAGGAATGTTTATTAAATTCAAAGTCTGGAAGAGCCCTAGTCTAGACCAAATACTGTCGACTCAGTATGGCATTTTGAGTGTTCTGGAAGCACCCATAGTGAATGATGTGCAGGCAAAGCCCTTGAGGTGAGCTGTGCTGCACTCACTGCTAGAGCTAGGGTAGGATATAACTTCAATCCAGGTTTATATGAAGACTAATCTAATTATAGTTTTGAAATTAAGATAACTGCTCTTCCTCGCATATTTTCCCACCTGCTGTTTTTGTCTTGACAGGGTTGGCCTATGTATGCCCAGTTACTGATCGATCTTTTCAAGTACTTGGCTCCTTTCCTTAGAAATGTGGAACTCACCAAACCTATGCAAATTCTTTACAAGGTAAAAAATAGTCAGCTAACAGAAGCTACTTCCAACCGAAGTTGGTTGGAAAGTAGAGGTGTTCTGGTAGCAAAATAGGGTTTACTGTTCTTTTATAATTTACATCTTAGCGTTGAATGCAAGTCTGGTGCGGGATAGAAACAGGCTACCTTCGCAGATTCATTTCTTCCTGTTAACATTAACTACGTGACATAAAAGAATGGCTCTGCAAGCTCTTGGGCAGTTTCAGCAGCTACATGCCTCTTACGATACCATGTTTTATCTCACAGGGCACTCTCCGTGTGTTGCTGGTCTTGTTGCATGATTTCCCAGAATTTCTTTGTGACTACCACTATGGGTTCTGTGATGTGATCCCACCTAACTGTATTCAGCTAAGGAATCTAATCCTGAGTGCCTTCCCACGGAACATGAGGCTTCCAGATCCTTTCACCCCCAATCTAAAGGTAGGGCTTACTTTCATGAGTTTGATAATGGGAAGCTTTAATGTTCCGAACAGTTTTTTGGCAGAGACTGTGGAATTTTAGGAACAGGTTAACTGATACTTGAATTCGTGCGACCATTCAGAAGCTAACAGGTAACTCAAAACTTAAGTGACGTAGCAGTTAGCAGAAGAGCAGTTTTTAAACATAATTGAAACCTACCTGCTTAGTAATGCTCAGTGTTTGACAGTCGCTGTACAGAGCGGGATACAATCCTTGTCCTGCATGAATTTCGCAGTTGGAAGTGCAAAGTTTGCCTCTGGTCTGTATGGCTTCACTGGCACCTGTAGATGCTTGGTTTGCTTGCGAGGGTCTGTGCAGGTTCAGCCGGAAAGGACAGGCTGTTGGGACTTGTGCTACATGTGAGAACTCCATCAAGAAGCCAGCTTTTGCATGGAAAAGCCAGAGGGCTTTTCAGTTTCCACACGGAGACTGACTTGGTGACGTTCCTAGAGATGCTCGGCACGCAGTGTTGGAGCAAGGGCATCTTTATTGTTTTGCTGTCTCATTTCTCGCTGAAGAGGCGGCTCCTTAAGCAGGCTTTGGGGCTTTGCTAAAGCAAGTCTGTTTGAAAGTTCAGCAACATTTCTTGTCTCAGTTTTGTTCAGCTCACTCTGAATCGTGCAGTTTGTGCTCCTCAGGATGTGTGAGGACTGGAGTTGGGTTAACTAATTGCTGAAGAGCTGGTGTCCGAGCACTACGTAATTGTAAATCCTTCTTGATGAGATAAACGACCATCCTGAAGGAAGCTTCTTGCATGATGGAGAGAGACTTTGAGAAGCGTTAATGCTGTCTAATTAAATCTTTGGGCATATGCCAGTCTCCTAATCATGGAATGATTCGAAGCAAACTTTCTCACCATGCTAAAGCATTGTCCTGTTATTCCTCCTTGCCTGAGGTGAGCAGGGTGATGGGAGCAAAGCTGCAATACTCATTCAGTTAGCACTTCTTGAGACCGAAGAAAGTTGTTCTCGCCTTGTGAGGATGTTTGTACTTTTTTAAACGACAAAACTGTCTTGGGTGTAGACAGGGAGACTTCAGAGGCGACTGAATTCCCCCACAGCCTTTGCCCTTGAAATCTTCTACCCTGTACTTCCAGTTCTTGGAGACAGTCATCTAATATAAGTTTGCACATTAGAGACCCAGGTTTCTTCTGAAATCTGTGGAAGTCTAGTGTTTCCTTTTCATCGTTGGTAGGAAAAAGTGATCAATGGCAGTAGTTAATGTACTGTCACTTGTAGACCTGCTTTTGCAGTTTGGTCCTTTAGAGATTGCTTATGTTTAGCTGGCTGGGTTTTCTCTCAACAGGTGGACATGTTAAGTGAGATTAATATTGCTCCCCGAATACTCACGAATTTCACTGGAGTGATGCCACCTCAGTTCAAGAAAGACTTGGATTCCTATCTCAAAACCCGTTCTCCGGTCACTTTTTTGTCTGACTTGCGCAGCAACCTACAGGTTAGTGGCTAGTTTCTGAGGATGCTGAATTTGAGCAGTGTGGGACAAATGATCTCCCTGGCTGGGTCACCCTCTTCCTTTGCAGGAATTTTGTTGGTGTGTAGCAAGCGTGTGTAGGAAAGCAGTAGGAAAGCCTGTGAAAATGGATGCTTCTGAGTAATTCTTCTCCCCTGAATAATTCTTCTCCAGCTTCTAGCAGGATGTTTAAGTGCATGTTAAGTAGTTTAAGCCAGGTGGAATTTAAGGGAAGAGGAATGTTGACTTTAACGACCCTGAAATGATCTAATTTAAAAGCAGTGTTATCTAGGTGAGCTGCCAAATGTTCGTGAAAACGTTATCTAAAACTGACTCTTCTGCTTGGGTGTCTCTAGTGCACAACCTTGCAGATCTTTAGTGAAGAATGTAGTCAGAGATGATTGCATCAAGCTTGCTTTTTTTGTCGTCGATTGTTGGGTGATGTGCACTGTTTACCCAGGCGTTGTCTGAGATTCAACGGGTTTTATTAAACTCGATTGCGGTTTTTTAGAATCTGATTAAATTTTGACACCAAATGCGTTTGTTCTTATAGAAGTCTGTGGATCTGCATGCTGATGTTGTAGGGGTAAAAAAAGGCAAATTAACTAAAGTCCTGTTCAGAATTGTTAGCCAACAACATTTCCTACATCATGTGGCTTGGCTTGCAACTGACATCAGGACTGAAGTTGGACTCTCTTGGAAAATTGCTTAGACGGAAGCGTTCACAGAGGTGGTGTGCCCTTTGGCCAGCCTCTGGCGTTGCTGGTCAATTCAGATCACTTTCACCTGATTTTTTTCTTTTTTTTAGGTAGAGAGTATAAAAATTGTCTGTTGGGTCTGTCAACACTTTGATGCTTTTAAATATATTTATAACTGCTATATTACAAAAAGCTAAATGGCCAGATTGAATTTGTGGATGTCTCTGTGGTGTCTGTATAATCAAGAAGGTACTTGGATGCTGTTGTTGTACATGCTGTACCTTCGATTGCTGAAGGAATAGAGAATGTTAATGCTTTCCTTATCTTTGCTATTAGGTATCAAATGAACCTGGCAACCGCTACAACATCCAGCTGATTAATGCACTAGTGCTCTACGTAGGTACTCAAGCTATTGCGCACATTCACAACAAAGGCAGCACGCCCTCCATGAGCACGATCACCCACTCAGCCCACATGGACATCTTCCAGAATTTGGCAGTAGACCTGGACACTGAAGGTGAGCTGGAAGCGCTTCTTGCTTGTGCAATCTCGAACTTAAGTGCAGATTGTCTGTTTGAGCTATGAGAAAATACAGAAGATCGTTTCACGTAGCTGCTAGCGAGTTTACAGTAAGTAATGCTGCGTTGGAATATTGAACTCCGAAAACAGGAGCCAGTATTAAAACAAAATGTTCAAGGTATTCAGGGAAATGAGAAATAAGTTTAATGAAGAGGAATGGTGGTTTTACTGCCCGGTCAGCTCAGGTTGATAAAGATTTTGATGTTTTTTTCTTCTATCTTCGTAAGGCAGGCTTCCAAACCTTAAGTGACACTGTTTGCTGCTTCAGTCTTTTTTTTGTGCATGTGTAAGGAAAACCATCTGTACTCTGTGTTCCTCTTCTGCAGGCCGGTACCTTTTCTTGAATGCAATTGCCAATCAGCTGCGCTATCCCAACAGTCACACCCACTACTTCAGTTGCACCATGCTGTACCTGTTTGCAGAGGCCAACACTGAGGCTATCCAGGAGCAGATCACTAGGTGAGAGGGAGGGTGTTTAACTTGCCAGCATTCAGCTTTCTGCTTTCCTTCCCGTATGTATTTCGGATCTTTGAGCTCTAACTATTTCTACTTTTGGATTTCAGGGTTCTCTTGGAACGACTGATTGTAAATAGGCCTCATCCCTGGGGTCTCCTTATTACTTTCATCGAGCTGATAAAAAATCCAGCGTTTAAGTTCTGGAACCATGAGTTTGTTCACTGCGCTCCAGAAATTGAGAAGTGAGTGTAACTTATTCATAAAAATCACTAAAACAGTATACCCGAAGCAGGGGCCAGTTTGCACCTTTAGTTTTCTGGTGCTTCACGGTGGATGCACCGTCTGCTGCTGTAAACGCACCTAATGCTGCTTTCGCTTCTGCCTTCAGGTTGTTCCAGTCAGTTGCACAGTGCTGCATGGGGCAGAAGCAGGCCCAGCAAGTCATGGAAGGGACTGGTGCCAGTTAGATGAGCTGCATCTTGTGTTGTAAGCGTGCCGGCCTGGAGGTCCCTGTCCCATCAACAGACGGAAGACTCTGTAAGGCTCCTCCAGACCTTCTCAGCCCCCTTGATTGGGTTAGACGCAACAGACCCTGGGTGAAAGTCTATGTGGGCGCGTTCCAAAGTTTGAAACAAATTTTTTGACTTTTGGCCAAAATTCAGAAGATGCTGTGAATATCATTTTGAACTAGTGTAAATACAAGGAACAGAAACGTTTGTCTGGACTTTTGGGTTTGTGCAAATTGTGTAAAAGGCAGGTGGGTAACTGGTGCCTGTCCAGCTTGTAATAAAGGGGCAGCTGCTGATGCCAAGCACTTGTCTGGGGCCGACCTCCTTGTCCTGACATTCCCAGACTCCCAAAGAATATTGAAAAGCCAGTTATAATATTATGTAACTTATTTTTCTTTATGTGGATGAGGGACCTTTAAATCTCTAAGTTGTTTTACAGAAAAAAAAGGCGGATGTGTTTGGAATACCAGAATACTATGGAGTTAGGGGAGGGGTGAGGGAGGGGTTAAGGTTCAGCGTTGCTTTCCCCCACCTTCACCAAATGCTGACAGACAGCAAGTGGAGTGGCAGTCAGAGAATGCCTCCTTTCTGTTGGACAAGATACACCTCAGGCCCTTGGGGAGAGGGTCAGCTGTTTTTAGTAAAGAAACCAGAGACCAGGCCTATAGTTTTTTTTTGACACTTGTAAATTTTGGAAGGGGGTGGGGTTAAATCTAGACCTTTTTTTCCACCTCCCGCCCTGTGACCGCACAGTATAAGTTTGTAAAAAAAGCAAAAAAAAAAAAGCCGAAAGAAAAAAAGAGACAACAAAAAACCCAAAGGACCAATACAGCCCATTTTGTAAGGATTTTGAATGTTTTGTAAAGTATTGGTCCATGTGTTGTATTTTGTAGCCTTTCTAGTTCTTGGGCTTTAGTTCTCCCACTTCTTGTATGTATGCATACTGTAGTTACACATTAAAAGTCATGACATGCAGCACGTGCCACTGTGCTTATTCTCTCCAGTCCCATCCTACCTGGCCAGTTGATGTCTTCCCAAGTCTGTTCCATCCATCCAAAATTCTGCAGTTTTCCAGTGTGTTTCAGCCACCCAGAGCAACTCAGCTTGTTTTCTCACTTGAGGTCAGAGGGGAGAAGAGTTATGGGCCTTGTTTTGAAGTGCCAGAGGAAAGGACGCAGTTGCGTGGAGGCTGAAATACCTTAGTCACAAGTTCACGAGCCAGATTTGCCTGTGCCAAAGTTGTGTCGAGAAGGAGACTGCCTGTGGCGGAGAGGTACATGGCGCAGACCAGCGGTGTCACTCGTGGCTTGCGCCCTGCTGTGGTAGCTCCCTTCAGCAAGGATCAGTGCAGGGTTGCTCATTAGCTGTAATACAGCTAGGTGGCTTCGGTGGTGCCAGTACTGCAAAGCCCTTTAGCCTGTGCCTTGCGACCTAGCAGATACTAGGAAGTAGAGCTTCACTGCTTTTGTTTTTAGATAACATTACTAGCTTGTTAAAGCCACTTGACTCCTGCTGCATGGGTGGATAGGTCAGGATTTCCTGCTTGGGTTTAAGGGATCATGTACCTGGCTGTGCTTTTGCTGCACTGAGTCAAAACTAAATGCAGGGGGGCACTGAGCCAGCTGTGCTGGTGAGCTGCTACTCAAGGGGAGTTCTTGATCTGTGACCTGTTTCTGGGCAGTGTTTTTTCAGTTGCCTGTGTGGAAAGGAGTAGCTTCTTGCCAGACTGTAATTAATTATTAATCTACCAATTCCCTGGCATTCATGTGGCAGGTCAGCAGCTGTGCTGAAACTGAGCCTTTTGAAGTTGGAATTTTTTTTTTTGTTCTGGTGCTGCAACTCCAGTTTATTCTTCTTCCTGTATTGGGTTAGGATATGGAGGATTACCAGCAACCAGTCTTTCTTTATCTAGTCTGGATGCCATGGGGTTTTTCTGCCATTTAGCAAACTGTACGCGGAGCTTACTGACTTGCCCTAATGACTCAAAGCTCAAAGGTCTCTCTGGTTCTGTACTAATGCTGCTGTACACGGCTGGTTCCCTTTAGGCTTTAAGAACTGTTAGGCTGGTGTAAGGAGTGGGTGGAAGGTGGACAGGACTCAGCCAAGATCCCAGTAACACACGTTGGGCTGGTAGGGTGGAGGCCACTGCACTTCATACCCTCTCTTAGCAGGTAAGGAACCTGCAGCCTGTAAACTGTGCTGGTGTCAGCTCCCCAGGGACTGCTGGTGTCCTTGCCAGCAAAGGCCCTGTGTGTAATGCACTTCATGTTAAAGAAATGAAGGCTAACCTTTTGATCCGCTGTGTGCCTGGTTTGCAGTCTAGTCTGCTGTTGGAAGAGAAGAGCCAAGATGGCAGCCTGGACTGATACAGCAGTATACCACTGTAAAAGGGGAGGAAAGTATCCTACGTGCTGTTAAACCACCCTGGTCCCCAGCAGTGAAGTTACGGTCATAGCTGACCTTTCTCTGCAGGAGGACATGGGGTTTGCTTGTTTGTAATAGTGCTGCAGCAGCAGCAAAGATTCCCTCTGCTTTTAGATGGGGCTTTGCACCCTGTTGAACAGACAGTGTCGGCTGGGTAAGAAACATTGTCTTTATTAAATATAGCTTGTCCTGCAAACCTCCACTGCTTTGTCATGCAACAACTGCTGAGGGGAAAAACATTAACACATCACATTAAATGTGATGCAGGGCAGTGCCTGAGTTCAGGGAAGAACTGTGTCAGCTGGAGGGCATGTATCAAATGTTTAGCCTGCAGCAGCTGCAGAACAATGACTGAGCCTTTGCAGTGGTCTGCAGCCTGTGCAGAAATGCTTTTTATAGAGCTAAAGGGAAATAGCTTGCTATACTGAGCCTACATGAAAACCACACGGAGGGGCTTGTACTCTTTAAAATGCTCAACAAAATACCAGTGAAGAGTTTAGTGTTGTCAGCATCTCCACCTGTCAGGTGTTTACGCTGAACCTCAGCAATGTAACAGCTACCAGCTGGATTACAGCCCTCTTCCTCTGGACAAGGAGCAGTTCTTGCCTTAAACATCTGATGCTAAATGAGGGAACCCACTTGTTACTCTGACCAAGTCTGTCTGTCCTCCTAAAGCAGCCATCAGGAGACTGGGGTGTTGTTAAGTCCTCTAGGAGAAGGTGGTAGTTGTGCTCCAGAGCTCTCATTGTAAGCTAGGGCCACCCAAAACCACTTCCATGCTGTGGAGGATTGTTTTGTTTATGTAGGGGTAGCTAAAAAGCCACATGCCATCTGAGGGCCAAGTGGACCTGTCTTTAATCTTGCCCTCTGTTCTTGCAGCTGTAAAAGCAATGGCTGAAGGCTGACCTTCCCTCCTGGAGCCTGGTTCCAGGCAGTTCATTGCCAGAGGCAGCAAGGTTTCTACTGAACCAGCTCCAGCAGCTGGTGCAAGATCCTTTTCTGTCCGTACCGTACGTGCAAAGCTTGCTGCTCCCTTCGACTCAGTTTCTCATAAGCCTCCTTGTTATTTAGCAAGTCGTGCTCCGCTTTCAAGTCTGACGCATAGGACTCCAGGGTCAGCAGTATGCTGTCATAAAGGAGCTTCTTGCAAGGGGTTTTAAGTCTGGAGAGAACCTCATTAGAAAGGGTGGAGTTTTCCTCTTCCTCGCTGTTGTCTTCCCAGCTATCTTGTTCCTTATACTCCCTGAATTCTTCTTCTGACATGCACAGCACCTGTAACGACCCAGGCAGAGACACTGGCAGTGTGAGTACACTGGGCGTTCTTCTCTACAGAAGTCTGGTCCTAGAGCCACATGTGGCAGGTGGATTACTCCTCAGCCACACAAAAGGTGTGAGAGGGTATAACTGGCTTAGGTACCTAATCACAAGTAACTTCTGGAATGGAGGAACATTCAAACAGCAAATCTGGGTGCTGGGAACAGTGTTAGAAGACATCTCAGCTGCTCCCTACAAAACTCTCTGGAACAGCAGTAGCCCAGAGCCCTTCAGGACCAGTTTGTAAGTACACGTGGGGGGCTGGCTAGGTCAGGAGAGGAAGATGACAGTAACAGTACCTGATGCCTGGCCCAGCGCCTGGCAAGCTGGGCAGCCACACCCCCTACTGCTTTTCCTGCGGGAGCATTAGTATCAAAACACCTTTACAGGCTTGCCCCCCCTTCACCAAACCATTCTGCATGCCAGTTTGCAGAGCCGCAGTATGCTCAGTCTGTGCCCGCACAAGGGCGACTTTCCCACCATGTGGCAGCGCTTACCTTCAGGGTTGTGGACAGCTCTTCCTCTGTCAGCACCTCATCCCAGCCAAGCACAAAGGCACCTTCCTCACCAACCATCTCCAGCTGGCACAAGAAGTCCCACTGCTCTGTGACCAGCTGCTGCTGTGCTTTGCTTCTGGCACCTGTTTTGAAGACAGCAGAGCTGCAAACCCAACTCCAGCTGCAGGGGAGAGGGGGGTGGTGAATGGAGATGGGGAAATGAGGCAGAAAACCAAGGCAGAGCCCTGGCACCCAAAACACTGTGGAACAGGCTTAATTTTTCACATTGCCCTTAATCCCCATTTCATTACATCGCTATTTAAGAGATCCCTGCCCCCTTTTTTCCCCAAAGCAGCTGTGGGTTATGCTCACGCTGCAGCGCTGCCTTGCGTACTGTCACCATCTGGATGTCGGCAGTGTCATTGATGTTGCTGGGGTATGGCTCAGCAAAGCCATACATGTGCAGGAGCTGCCAGTTGGCCATCTGCCCGTACGTGTTGAAGATCTCTTGTCCTTTGCTGATTGGCTGTGTTGTAACCATTCGCAGGCATTGCTGCAGGCAGGGAGAGAACAGGCTCTCAGAGCTGTGCTGATCCTACTGCTTGCAGAAACAAAGTGTTGCAGAGAGGCTCAGGTGCCCCTAAGCTCTTCCTAGCTCAAGCCAGGTGTGCAGCAGGAGAGAACGTTGAGCAAAATGGCTTCACATTAATGAGATGCAGGCCAGAGTTGCTGCCCTGGGTTCAGAGAATCAACCCTGCTGCCCCAGCACTTCCAAGGCCTTTAGGAATAGGAACCAGACCCTGATGCTGCCTGCCAGAAGGCAGCTTTGCACTCACGGGAGAGTATTCCAGGTTGGCATTGTGGTTGGCCACGTGATTCAAAATATCTGCCACAGGCACCATCATCGGGGGATTGGGCCCCTTCTCATCTTCATCTTCCTCCTCCAAAGGCTCCTGAAAGCTAAGACAAGGGAGATGAAGAAAAGTCAGCTGTACACCTTGCAGCACAGGGCAAGCCTCGCCTTATACTTAACACTCTTGTGCAACTGCAGCTTTTTAAGTGACACAGTCTATCATCGCTCCCCTGTGATCCTACTCCTTAGCCTTGCTCCTGATTGGAGCAAAGCCCTCTCCCCTCACCTGTAGGCCATGACAAATGCCACCAGCTGCTTGTACAACTCCAGCGTGTGCAGCTTGGGGTCAAAGATGCTGGGGTGGGACTCCATGAAAGGCAGGATGATGGAGCTGTACTCCAGGTTGATGTTAGCCAGGTCCTTGTCCACTGCTTCTGGGATGCCTGTGCCCTGCAGGAGCCTTGTTCGCTCTTCTTCAGCCCTGTTGCAAAAAAAAAAAAAAGCAGGTCCATCTCCATCTGGCTCAGGGAACAGGTGCTCTAAACTCCTTTCTCCTTCGAAGTCTCAGCTTCCTGCTGCTCTCCTGTTTTCTAGTTCTGCCTGGGGCATAAGAGGGGCCCTCAGACCACTGCCAGCACTGTGCTGGAACTGAGGGTTGGGGTCATGCAGCCAGGGTCCCATTCCACCCCAAGTCTCCTGGTCAGCAGCCCCTGCCTTCAGCTGGGCCACCCCCCCCCCGCCCCACTGTGTTTCACCTTACCAGAACATGGGGTGATCCAGGCTCCTGAAGTCCTGCCAGAGGGAGAAATAAGGCTGCCAGCGGGAGCTGCTGGTTGTGTACTCGTGGAGCAGGGCCAGCAGCAGAGGCACCCAGCCTGACTGGCTCTGCAGGGACTCCTGGGCTAAGGAACCACAGACGACAGAGAAAAAGTAAGTTAAGGTGAGGTTTTCACCTTTCCTGGGAGAACAAGTCTTCCACGAACCAAAGCTTGATCATACACCCCTCCCGGGGGGTGGGGAGCTCTTCTTTTGCTCCCTAAGATCTCCCCAGGCCTGAGCTGAAGCAGAAGCTGCTGCGCTGGGTGGCCTTGACCCCCCCACACACCCTAGGGCTTGGGGTGCCTTCAGCAAGAAAGGAACTGTTCTTCCTCCTCGTAATGTCTGTCCTGGGCCTCAAGCAATGCACCACAGTACAGGTGGTTGTCACTTAACCATCAGCGCCAGTGTGGGAAGGGGCTTCCCTCCCTGCCCTACATGCCTCCAGCCTTCCGCGGAAGGTGAGGGGGGCCCAGCCCCCCGCTTTCCTCCCTGCCCTAGGCGCCTTTCCTGGCCTTTGCCCCAGCTCCCTTTTATGCCTTTCAGGGGACAAGGGGGCCAGGCCCCTTCCGGAGGAGGCTGCAGCCCCGTCGGCCGGCGCTCACCTTCCCCCAGGAGCGCCCGGATGGAGCTGGTGTGCTGGGAGAGTAGCGCCGTGCGAGGGACGGTGACGAGGACCTCTCCCGGCTCCAGCGGCTCGACGGCCAGCACGC
>VZSC01010204.1:28640-60865 GCA_013398225.1 Steatornis caripensis
AGGGGAACCTTGTGCTGGCTCTCCTGCCTTGAGGGAATCGCCTGAACCCCAGATAAAACACCTAATAACTATGCTGAATAAGCACATTCCCCGAGGGCCTGGGAGAGCTCGCTTGGAGCCTGCATTATCCCTGGCAGAGACTCTTCCCTAGCAGAGCCATGGGCTTGAAAAACCTAAACCAAATCTACAGTAAAGAACTGGTCTGGACTCCCACTCCCAGCCTGTCCCCACAAAGTTCCGCTCCCACAGCTCCTGGGAAACCCTGCCCGAAACCCCCAGCACGCAGGCACCGATGGATCTCTCCCCGCCGCTCCACACAGCGCTACTGGCCTGCTTGGCAGAGAGTGGCTGGGGATGACAAAACACAAAAGGCCCCAAGTTCTCCTTCTGCTTAGTGCTGTCGCACTGCTCCTCCAGCCCCGAGCGCTCCCTAGATTGCTGAACCACTCCAAGGCCCAGATACAGAAAAGAGCACATGCCCTCTTACAGATGGACGGTCCCATAAGCCGTCTCACCAGGAACTGGAAGCAGAACCAAGGGAATCTAGCCAAGGCTTTAAAGGGCAACTTGCAAAGCTGTTCTCTGATTTCTGTATGCTTTAGGTAAAGAATGCAGATTCAAGATCCTTTGGAGGGTGTTTGCAAACAAGCAGCCCGAATCCCCAGCCAGTTCCAGACCCCAGACACAATTCCCAATGTTCTGCATAGGTCTGAGGGGGCCCAAGGACACACACGCTCAGAACTGCCAAGACACTCCACCTGCAGCCTCACGTTTACAGAGTCAGAAGAAACACAAGTTATTTTTTAAGCCAGGTCCCAGAACGTCTTTGACTTCAGCACAGAGCACGGGCCAAACCTCTGCAGTGCTGGCTGCTCCACGTGGCCGTGCTTCACTGTGTGGCTCAGGAGAGCATAGTAACAAAGTCACCCACGGACCGAAACGCCACTTTCTTCCTGTGTGGACACCGCTGCCTGACAGTTTGACCACTGGTCCCCAACCAGACCACGAGGAGCCACCCCAGAGCTCTACCTTGATGGCTTTGAGAGAGCCGCTGAACAGCATGTTGTGCGAGGAGACCAAAGTGCAAACAGGATTGTCATGTGCTCGGATCGTGTTCACCTTCTGCAGGTTTTGAATATCCCAGACCTGCAAAGGAGGAGAAGAATGCCTGTGAGGGGCAGGGGCAGGCCCCTTCTGCTGAAGCCCTTCCTCATTGCCTCTGAAGGCAGCGACCCACGCACCGGCAAAAGCACAGGTGGGACAGGGCACTTGCATGGGCCACTGTCCTGGCCTGATCAGGACTGGCCAGCCTGCCCCAGCTCACAGCACCAGCCTCCTGCTCCCCAAGCAGCAGCGGGAACTGGGAAATCCAGCGTGCGGGCAACACCCAAACCTGACGCACGAGTGGCTTGGCCGAAGGCAGCAGATAAAGCACACACAAGTCATCAGTCTTACACTACTGGCAGCTGAAGAGCCTTATAGAAAATAGGATGCAGGCCACCCTGGGGCTGGCCTGCAGATCTCACATCCCAACTGCAAAGCGGAGCAGGGGTCCTGGGTACTCACAATAATGGTGCAGTCAGCAGAGCCACTGTACAGCTTGTTCCTGTAACGTCACCAGAAAACAAAAGGAGGTCAGTGAGGGAGAGCAAGGAGTGCAGGGTTCCAGCTTGTTCCCAGGCACCGTGCTAGGCAAGGGGCTGCAGTCCCACTGCCTCACTGGGCCAAGACTAAACACACCAACCCCAGGAGCGGAGGCCAGGCTGGATTGGCCCTTTGAGCGGGAGGCCAGGCACCCTGCTGGTGACCAGGGAAGGAAGCCAGGACAGCAGGGGAGGCCAGAGAGATACGTGCTTTGTTGATTTTTAAAGAGTAAAGAGGCAAGATGTGCCTCTCGTGCACAATCTTGGCATGTGCAGGACGGAGGATGGGAATTGTAAGGGCGCGCTCTGGAGCCCCAGTGCTGCCCCCCCTCTCTCCCGCGGGGACAGGTGCCCCTCTCCACTCACCCCTGGATGCAGAGAGCCAGTACAATTCCATCGTGACCCTCCAAAGTCTTTTGGCACTTGTATGTGGTACAGGTATCCCACACCTAACGGGAAACACAAATCAGCAGAGGGTCACGTGCCGGCAGACAGAGCAGCTGGGGACCCGGGCAGGATGTCAGCAAAGGCACAAAAGCACCGAAATGAGGAAACAGGCTGTCACCTGGGCACCTGCCTTCCGGGCTCCCAGGCAGAGATAAGCTTGTCTAGGAAAGGAAATTGACTGCAAAGGGTCATGTTGAAGTTAACGAGATGCTGGACAGCAGCACACATCAGCGCTCTCCAGCTCTGCCTTCCGCAGCCCAGGCCAACACAACACCCTGAACGGGAGAAGCAGCTCTCAGGCTCCTGCTGTCGCATCTCACAGCCCATCCTAGGGCTCCAACGGCACGGCACAGCCTCCTCTGCCCCTGCAAATGTTTTCCCCACTGAGCACACACCGGTCCCTCAAGGGAACATGGGAATGTGGTGCCCAGAGCAGCCAGGACAGGGGAGAAAGCTGTTTTCTTTCAATAAAGTACAGCAATGTCCATTTTCTTCCATGTGGCTCTTGCTATTGCTCAAAGAAACTAAACCAAAGCTCCTGGCAGGGCTAGTTGCGGCAGCCCACGTGGCTCACCGGCCCAGCCGTCAGCCACCAGCAGCCAACGTGGTGACATTGGGAACTGTTGTCGAGGCTGCACTGGAGCAGTGCTGTCAGTGTGAGTTACTGAAAACAGGACAAAGAAAAACAAACATGCCATAAAATGGAAAAAGGACACATTTGATCAGGGAAAAATGTTGGGTTTTTTTTTTTTTCCTAAGATGACTTTCTATAACAAGGGAAAAATAAAATCAGAAGCAGAAATAGGCTTGAATGCCCTAAACACTATAGTATATAAAGCAAAACCAGCAGCAGCAGGAATGAGACTCCAATCAGGGCTTTGCGAAAACCACTATTTGTCTCTCAGTTTCACTGTCCATTTCCTCGCACTAAATTTTGCCCAACGGTAACCGCAAAGAATCATTTAAGATTTTTTCGGGAAGCGACACCGTGCCCACCTCCCCAAACTGCAACTCATTTTCTGTCCCACCTGGAGCACGTTTACAAATGCAAAAGACACATAGAAGAGGCAAGCCCTTACCTTAATGGTTTTGTCTGAAGAGCCACTGAAGAGCAAGTCTCCTATGGAGTAAACGCACAGACACCAGACAGGGCCCTGGTGTCCCACAAAGGTCCCCTTGCACTTGAAGATCTGCTGAGGGTCATAGGCTACAGAAACAAGAGGGCAGGTGAGAGGTGGGAGAACGGTGCTGCACCGTGTCACGGTGAGTTTGGAGGAGGCAGAGCTCCCGGCCCTGGCCCAGCAGGTCCTCCTTGCGCTTCGTGTTGTTGCAAGCCAGAAGGAACCGTGAGACCCTCCCCGGCTGACTGGAGCGCCTCGTGTCCCACCCTGACTTATCACTGCTTTGAGCCCCAGGACTCATCTCCCTAATGCAACTCCCGGGCTGGACCTAGGGAGGCCAGAGATGCAGAGGCCACTTGACATCTCCCCCCAGCAGCTAACAACCCTGGCAGCACTGAGTTCCCTTTCAGCCAGTGCTTCTGGCAAACTCTCCCACCAGTATTTTCTTCCTGCAGCAGGGGTGACCCTGTGCACAAATCACTGCTGCACCCAGAGACAACTGTCACTTTGCCTAAAAGGGGGCCATCGCCCCAAAACCAGACGGAGAGGATGAAAACTAGAGGGATACTCACATCCAAGGATACCCATGTTGAGCCGAGCATTAATGTGGGAGAGTTCATCCTGAAAAACAGAACAAGCTGCATGAGCTGCAGAGTCATCAAGACCAGCTTGCCCTTCTGGGCCTGGCTTTAAGACCATCCTCCTCCGCTGCTAAAACTACTCTTGCCTTTGGACAGGTCTTAACTCCCTGTGAAGGCCCTCCCTCCACAGCTGATCCTTCTCTGATGGGAGGTCTCCTGCTCTAGGCCTGCATGCATACACCCCTCTGTCACCTCCCTCCAGAGACCACAGGCGTCGGACAGCATCTCACACCTGCACTAAACTCTTCAGTATTCAGGCAGGCACAGAAATACCTTTCAGAATATACTGTCCTTGCTCTGCCATTCGCCAGACTTCTAAAAATAATCCATTTAGTTATGAGGACTGCTTGCTCAGCTGGGCTCTCGAAGCCCACCTTGCTGCAAAGGAACTGGAAGGTCTCTTTGTAGTCTCCTCCATGGTCTGGTACCTACTGCACCCATAGGGACCCTCTTCATTAGTATGCTTAGGTAAACCAGGGCGAGCTGCTCCTAATCAGTACATCCAGTAGGATGCAGTCTGCCTGAACTAGGGAGGAACATCTATCCAACACCGGCGCTTGAATAATGTCCAGAATTATGACACAGCTCTCACTCCCAGCTTGTTAGCAGGGATTTGCTTATCTTCCTGCTTTCTCTGCAGGCAGGGAGAAGGGCATACTGTCCCTGGCTAGTATAAGAGGTACAAGAGTGCCCAGGCTTTGGAGCAGAGGGCTCTTGTGTTGCTGCAGAGGTCCTTTCCTCTGGTGACACGTTTCAACAGCAGCAACAGGCTGAGAAAAGACAGCAGGAACAGTTAAAACGGCAGCTCAGATGCAGTGACCAGAACGTGCTCATTGAGCTGCCTTGAACTCAGCCTAGGGCAAACCTTCGCCCGGACCCCAGCTGCAGTAAAAGCAAACCAAACCTGGGGTGAGCAGAGCCAGCAAGCAGGAGGGAACTCAAAAGACTCCCCCCGCTGCAGGAGAAATCTAAGTAGTAGAGGAATCAGCTAACTGCATGCAATCCCTGCTCAGCCCCAGGGCCTGGACCCCTCCTCACGTTCAGCATGGAGGCGTCCCTGCGGAACTCCATCAGGTCCTCGCTCAGCTTGCTCTGGTTCTCGTCCAGCACATCTACGAGAGATGGACAGGCCTTTTGTCACTGCAGAGTCAGTGATGATGCCCAGGGGAACAGCGAGAGGACACCCGCTGTCACCTAACCTCTGAACAAGGAGGGAGGAGAACCCACTGCTGTTAGCAGCAGGGAAAAGCAGGAGGGTGTCTGCTACTCAAATGCAAATTGTACTTGGATGCTGGAGACCCAACAACTTTCAGAGGCAAGGCAGGGCTGGGCACAGCAAAGGTGTCCAGGAACCAGGCTTGCTCCAGGATCGCTGTGTTGCTGGCTGTTCAACTCACTGATTTTTATGGGGGCCTGTGCCCGTGGACTGCACAGGAAAAAGTCACAGGAGAAAGGTGGTAGCTGCCTGCAGACATTTCTAGGACTTCTCATGTGACCAGTGACTGCAGGATTAGGTCCCATGATTTTCTGGGAGCAGAGAAATCAATGGGACCCCTATTTGTTCCTCTGCAAGGAATATCTGAACCTCCCAAAACCTGCTCAGCACCAAGAGCTGCTTGTCCCTACAGCTCTGACCACAGAGCTTGTCCGGTGCAGACTCACCAAACTTGAGCTCCAGGTTCTTCTCCAGCTGGTCGATTTTCTCCGAGAGCTTCCCCAGCATGGAGCGCAGGAAGGCAATTTCCTGGTCCTTCTGGGCCATTGCCACCTGCATCTCATGGAAGCGATCGTCTGTCTGCTGCAGGAACTCCTTTAGACCCTCGAACTTGCACGTCTCCAAGTGGGTCTCATAAGTGTCCTGATTTCCTATGAATGTACACCTACAAGGGGAAGGAAAACGCTGGCTGGAGCAAGGCTCACACTGGAGACCTCCTTGCTCAGCTGGTTCCTGAGAGGGAGGTCTGAGACCTCTGTGGGTCCCCAGCTGTTCTGCTCCTCCTCCCAGGAGCAGTGGTACTGCGGTTCACCATCCAGCTGGGTGCAGGCAACTGCAGAGCAACATAGAGGCCAAGCAGCTGCCATTCTTCCAGCCAGGGCATTGGCTCCAAACTGAACTGTCTGTCTGTCTAAGCAGTTGCAAGGAAAAGCAGTTCTCAGGCAAGAGACAGAATGTGGTGTCAGTTCACGCGCTCACCAGGAGCCCAATCGAAGAGCCATCAAAAACAATGGAAAAAACTGCAGCTGACCTCAGCAGATGCTGACCTGGGCCTGTAGCACGGCAAGGAGTCAGGGCTGCTCTGTCAGGACTCTGCTTCTGCCAAGACATCTCTTCCTGCAACCCTAACATTAGCTGTGCATCCTGCAGGGAACCCTCAGCCCGGGCTGCCCTCCTGCTCAGGTGACAGTCAACCCTCTGAGGCTGACCAGCACTTCCCTGGGACAAGGACCAGTTTGAAAGACACTGCCACAGCGCTCCCTTTACTCTCGTACTCATCCTCCTCCCTGCGTGGCTCTGGCCACATCCACTGCTCTGACTCCCCTCCAGCTGGTTCTTCTGCCTACGCACCTCAGCCGCCTCCTCAGCTGCCGTCAGGGCTTACTGCTGGGCAGCGTGACCAGCCTGTTCTCAACAAGAGGCTTGGGGGCTGCCTTCTGCAAGCCCTGCAAGCCTGATCTCAGTCGCAGGCCGGTGCACAGCACTGGGTAGAGCTGCTCAGAGCCCATGGGGCTATCCCAAGGCTGCAGTAGCTGGAAAAGCAGCTCAGAAATGAGCTCAGTGCATCCTTCCCACTAAAAAGCATCAGCTCCTTACCCGTATTTGGAGTGGGGACATTTTATGTGCTCGCACTCTTTCAGATGTGCCTCCAGGTTCATTTTCAGGAGAGGTGGGCAGCTGGGGTTATTGGGGCAGCGAACGGGCCTGTAATCACAGCTGCTTTCATGATCTCTGCCCATGGAAAGAAGCAAAGGGAGGGAAAAATCAGTGATAAGCAGAAATTAGCAGAAACAACACAGATCACCGGGAAAGGAGCAAACCAGCCCTGTGAGACTGTCAGGTGAGCGAAAGCCTCCTGCTCTAAAGCTCCAATTACAGGTTTAAATTCTCATTTGGCCAGTAAGTTGAGAGTAATAATAGGCCACATTTACGCAGGGAACACCTACTTCTGCAGGTGACCAGCTGAGCCTTCAGGCAGCTATCAACAATAGGCAATGGCCAGGTGACGGGGAAGACAGTGAATGCATTTAGGATGGGGAAGGAGATAGATTTCAGATTCCCAGGAAACAACTAGGTAACTCCTCTTACAAAAAGAATCCCGAGGTCTCTGCTTGACCATAGCCACAGCGTTTCACCCTAGATGTGAGGTGGCTGCTTTCACAGTATATCCCATCCTCATGTTGAGGCACTCAGGTAAGGTGAGAGCAGAGAACAGCATCCTTTCCCGGAGATCAGCCCATCTGCCATCACCCTAAGACTGAGACACTGTGGAAAGAGTTGTCACCTCAAGTCACCCTGCCCGTTCCCACACGCCTGCACACCCCAGCAGAGCACTGCTGGCAGGAGCTGCACTGTCCCCAGGAGCCGCAGGGCAGCTCAGATATGACAGCAGATTGCTGGTGGTGGAGCCTTTTCCCTGGAGAGGCTGCACGCTGGTAACGAGCCACTTACTTTCTGGCACTCAGTTTAATTGTAAACGGACATCCACGGGGGTCCACCTCGAAGGCAGCGGGCTTGCTGCTGGCTGCAGGCCGGCAGCCATACTTGCAGTGAATGAAGAGCTCCCCGATCTGCTCAGCCACTGCAATGTTGTTAACCACTACGGTCAGTTTGGCATTGTCCACGGGGCACTTCTCTGCCAGGTGGGGAAGCAAAAGAGAGACAGTCAGCAAGGGCTGGGACACTGCAGGAGCATTTCCAAGAGCCTCTACATGGAGATTTTATTCTTTTGCCTTCTCTGGCCAAGACGGCCAACTCCCAGATAGGTGACAATGGGAAGGGCCGTGAATATTCACACAAGCCACTGTCTCTGGTTTGTCTTGGGGCTTGGTGAAAAGTTACAGTTTATGTTAATCAATAACAATTCAAGCTAGCTGCCAGTGAAGGAGGGCCTCACTAATTCAGCCTACCTTGTGCTTGCTGAAGTGTGAGTATTCACAGGCAGTGACCGCAAATCAGTACGTGCCCTATATATAACCCATTCCCCCCACCAGGCCTGGGGCTCAGCTCCTCTGCTGCCAGCGGGGCACCGCCGGCCAGGGATGCTGCAGCGAAGCAAAGACACAAGCTTTGAGGGCGGGAGCAAAACCGAGCAACTCAGGATTGCAACTGCAAAGCCTTTTGCTACAGATCTGTTGATTGGGATAGACATAGCACAACACGGTGACAGGTTAGCGCGCAAAGCAGAGGGACCCCTGACATGCTGTATATGAACATCTTAAGGCAAAGAGAACTGCTGTTTTGCTGGACTCCCCAGGGAGACTCCTCAGGGCTCGCTGTTCTGGTAATACGAATGGCTTGGCTTTGCGCTGAACAATGGCTTTCCAAGAGGGGCACAAGCTTGTGCCAAATGAAGTCTTTTCTGTAGCGCAGAGTCCAAACCAAGCGGGAGCTGGTTAGGTTAGGCCATCAGCCAGACACTTGGGTTCCACCAGGTTTCTGGAAGAGCTGGGTGAGCTAAAGCAGCTCTGTGTGCTGCTGCACAGGGGCTCAGTCAGAGGCCGGAGAGCTGGCACTAACGGGATGGGGGAGGAGGGGTTTGATGGGTGCCTGCCAAACACAGCCCCCCTGCTCCTTAGGCAGCCACAGAAAGCTTTCTGTCTAAATTCAATGGGTCAGCTCTGGGCGAGATGTGTATTATCCTGGGATTATCCATTGCATATTCCAGGATTTGAGAACATCCTGTGCACAAGAGCTGGGCCCAGCCCTCCAGTGCACACGCTACAGTGTGTACCGTTAGAGCTCTGAGCTGCACAGCCACCCGTGCACCAGCCCCTCACTGCCGCAGGGGCGGACTGACTGACAGCTTGTTTGAAGCCCTTCAGACATCTTTCTGCAGGTTTCTTTGTAAGTGAAAGCGAACAAACCAGAAAATAACAGCGTTTTGGCCGCATCACACAAGAACAGTTCTGTACTCACCAGATGTTAAGGCACATCTTCTACAAAACGTGTGCTGTGGAGACAAAGAGGAACAGCAGCGTCAGCATAAACAATACTGGCTAAATTATTCCCTGTGGCTAACGATGGGAAAGGTGAGCGATACCAAAGCCTGACGCACAGGGGCTTTGGCAGCTGTTCTGCCTGCTTTATAGCTCAGCGCGCTCTTGAGTCTGCACCACAGGGCAAAAGCAGTTGCTTGCTCGGGCAGCTAAGAGTGCAACACAGGTCCCGTTCCTGAGAAGTATTAAGCGCGTGGTTTGAAGCTTGGAGGGTTCTGCGCAGTTCAGGATCAGGTCATGATCATGTCGCAAGCCAAACCCATGGGCACGTTCTGCCACGCTCTGATACTCCCACT
This sequence comes from Steatornis caripensis, assembly GCA_013398225.1. NCBI lineage: Eukaryota > Metazoa > Chordata > Aves > Caprimulgiformes > Steatornithidae > Steatornis > Steatornis caripensis. The sequence continues at coordinate 38,003 of VZSC01010204.1, forward strand.
CTCCGAGTCTGCGTGGGGTTTCTCTGCTTCACCCTCCACTTAACCCGTGTCATTCCTCTCATTTCCCTGAGAAGCACTCAAGGGGTAGAGCACCAGTCTGGCCTTGTCCTTGGCCAGTCAGCCCATCAAGTATATCCCTCTGTAGCTCTTCTAACGTAGCTGAAGCTGTTGTGCTGTCAGGTGGATGGAACAGCTGGTTTGTAAGCCCATTAAATGCACTGTAAATTTCTGCCACTTTAAATAGCGCTCTATTGCTCTGTTCTTACAGCAGAAACGTACAGTAACAATTGATAAAGGGGCAAATTCAATCTAACGTGCTAAGGAATATAAAGAAAGGAACAAAGGCTGCAACATTTTACTGGTCCTGAACTTGCCCCGTGGGTTCTCTGGAGGAGCCTCCTTAGCCACATTCCCCTGCCACGGGGCCAGCGCTTGGCAGCCACGCTGGAGAGGCTGCAAGTCACTCTTCAGAGCTGTTATCTATCTGCTGCTCTGCTCACATGGCCTCTTCCTGCCCTGCACAGCTGCATGCTGCTCTCTCCAGAGCTGCCAAACCAGGACTGCAAACAAAGCCAGTCTGCCTCCTGCAGCAGGTTTTTTTTTTGTTTTTTTCGTATTAACCAGTAAATCTCAGTGTCTCCATGAAGAGCTGCTTACTGAAATGGTGCAGCGAAACCGTACCAAATTCCAGGACCTTTGGGGATAGCACCCTCATGGCAAGAAACAATCCGGCTTCTGCTTTTGTTGCTATAGCTCCATCCAAGCAAGCAGAAGCACATCAGAAGCATTAGAGAGCCCATCACAAAGCCATCTTTCTCCACATGTAACACAGAACAGCAATAATACACAGTTTCTATTACATCTCAGTAAAATGGAATACAGAAAAATTTTCATAATACTCTGTGCCTTTCATTAGAGGATCTCAAATCCCTCTGCGAGCATTAACTGAATGAAGAAGCTTCAAGCCGTTCTTGTTTTATAGGAAACACTTTCTTCACAACTGAAGAGCAGCCGTTCCTGGGGTGCCCAGGAGGCAGCAGCACTCTGCAGAGCCCTTCAGGACAGGGAACGAGGAGTTTTAGACCTCACTGAAGCTGGGGAGCCTGAACGCAGCTGGGACAGGAGGCTGGCAGTACAGGTCTCCTTGGAAAAGCAGCCCAATTTTAAGCAAGCCCCAGGCTACTTTGGGTAACTGCAGAGTGCCCCACACACCCCACTGCAGACTGGGTCAGCTGCGTTATGGGGAAATCACTGGGGACAGCGAGGGCTTCACTGTAAGTCACAGAGGACATCTGTGGAGCCCACGCTCATGATTTGGAAGAGTACTGCCTTACCCCACAGGTTGTGATGACTGGATCCTTAAACACACTACAGCACAGTTGGCAGCACAGCTTCACGGACGGTTGTTCAGCAAATACCAGGGGCTCCTGAAGAGAGAAAGGGACAGAGGGAGCACAAGGATTAGTCCAAATGCAAGAGCCTCCAGCTCTGCAGAAGGAACAACTCTTCAGCAGTGAGTCTTGGGAGCCCAGGGCACACTGAGGATCTCATTATCTCGAAATAAACTTTTGTCTGGATCTGCTGACCTCCAGTACTATGTAAGAGGTAGGGGAAGAACAAACTTGGGAATGGCTGGAGACCCTCAGCTCATCACAAACTGGGGGCCACAAGCATCTGGCAGGATCAGGACCTGGCAGCAAACTGCACAGACCAACTTCTTTGCCAGACTGACTCAAGCCACCAGAACCACATGAGCTGCACTGTCTGGTGCTTTTTGCTTGGTTAGACCAGACAGTCAAAATGTCAAAAATGTCCCTCGTACTAAGCCTGAAGTTTAAAAGCAATTTTAAAACAGCTTGCCCTTTTGTATTTTTGAAACATCCAGAAGGAAGGGCTCTTTCGTTCCCTTATGAAGCAGGAACAACATTGTTTCTGCCGCAATGGGCCGATCTCTCCAGTTTTGTTTACCAGCTAAGACTGCTGGAGCATGGGGGCTGAGCACGTCCTCCCTGAGACGCACAGCTCTCCACAGCTCTCCACTCCACGCCAGAGCAGGGCTTCACATTTCAGAGCGTTTCAAAGCACTCACTGCAGTTCGGTCTGTCTTTTCATCCTGCGCTGCTCTTAGAACTGCAAACACAACCCCCTGGGTTCCTAAATACGAAACACACGCTTTTATCCCAGATCTGTGGCAAAATGCCACCTGACCTTTTATGCATCCAGTCTGGGGTTAGTTACTGGGTAACAAGCTAAGCTCAGCTTAAAAGTGTCCTCCCCCAGTAAGAGTCACATCTGGACAATTCCTTGCACCCTCCTGGGGCTTACAATCAAGTCAGTGGGGTGCCACGCGGCCCTAAACGCAGGATGGGGCTCTGAATCAGCGGGGAATTGTATTCGTTTTGCTGCCTGGGGCTAGACCGCCAGCCTGAAGACTTGCAACCCCCTGCTGCTGTGTGGCAGATACAGGGAATCACACACAACTTCACAAAGGCTTACAGTTTTTCTGAGAAGCTGAAAAGCTTCGCCATTGTCCCCTCTTTACATACAGGGAAGTGGTACACAAGGAAGCAAAGCAACTTGCAGAAGTCGGTGGTGGACACAAAATTAAAACCAGGAGTCCTGACAGACAGGCTTTTAGTTGCCAGACATCACAAAAATCTGCCCATGGCAGCTCTATGTACTCACAAGAGTCCACTAAGCCACCCTTTTGACACTGAGCTTCCTAATACTGCTCCTTCAGACAATCCCAAATACCTACTGGCTCCTCCTCTTCCTCATGGAGTGAGAACGTCGAGCGCAAGGACATGTTGGACTCGGAGTGCAATGAACGGACGGAGATAGCGGAGTCAGAGCGGCGTGGGGTGCTGATCGGAGGCTTCAAAGAGATAAAAAACCAGTTCTTGTTATTGCAAATAATTACCCCCGCTCCAAAACCCTATGCACAGGCTTCAAGCGCAGTCCCCCCCTCTCCACAAAACTCAGCTGCTCCGTTTGTTTATCCACTCTTCCAAGCCGCATTGAGTGGCCCCCAGAAGTAGCGTTTCCCACTGCTGCGTGCCCTTCCCAGCAGCCGGGAACGTGGCACTGTGCTCAGAGACAGGACAGGCATCGTTCAGGTTTAACTCACTAAACCAAGCCGACATCTAAATTCCAAGCATGTAACTTTCTCAAAGTTGCGTTTGTTTGTACACTTACCGCGTGCACCCCCAATGCAATGGTTTGGAAGAATTAATCCTTCACAAAAAGCTTCGCAAATCTCCCCCAGAGACAGCTCCCAGCTTCTGCAATTTCTATAATCTCTGCAGCAGCACTTGTTGTTTCACTCGCTATCTAACTTCTGCCAAATTTCTCTGCGTAAGTGTGGAGACTTCCTTCTATTCAATTCAGTAACAGCCCGGCTTTGTCGCTTCCTGCTCGAGAGGGGAGAGCTAAGTGGACATCGCGTGCACCAATCAAGAAAAATCCCACTCGTTACGGCGGCCTTGGGATTGGCTTTGAGGGAATGCTGCCGCTGGAATATCAAGCAGCAGCCCATCTCTAAGGGTGGAATAGCAACCAGCCAAGATGCAATTTGGCGTCAAAGCAAAACCGGAGATTCTTCAGACCACGGGGTGATTGGGTTTGGGGGCCTAGAACAGCTGGCAGCACGGCCACTGCCGGCTTACTCTGGAAGAGATGCTGCTGGCAGAGAGAACGGATGGGCTGAGAAAGAAATGGCAGAACGAGGCCATCAGCTTCAGATGCTTAGCACCAAGAGACGACCCATGCCCAGGCTACCTGCACCTGCACGTACCACACCTCCACATGGCTTGACTGTAGCCTACATCAGTCGCAAACTCCCAGAAGTGCTGGCTGGAAGGAGCTCTGGAAACCGCTGGCCCTGCTGCCTGCTCGAAGAGGGACTGGCCCTGGCCCTGGATCCGGTCAGCCCTGGCACTGCCCAGCTGGAACGGGAAAGCTGCGCAGATGAGACTCTGCCGCCCCGGGTTCCTGTCCTGCACTACCTTGTGAGCAAAACGCTTTTTCCTCGTGTTCAAGCTGAACTTCCCGAGCTGCATTTGCTTGCCCTGGTGAAAGCATGTGACATCAGACCCAAGGACAGACAAAAGCAATATAAGAGGGCAGTAGGGCAGTCAGGAAATTCAGCAATGAAAGACATAAGATGAGCTTCAGAGACTGCTGTCCTCCCCAGAGACAGACCGTACTGCAGCTGAGTGCAGTGCCTGCTGGGCTGCAGAAGAGGAGCAGACCAGGATCCTGCTGCTCCTTCGCACTGCTCTGCTGCTTAATTTTTATGACACCGGGATCCTAGGAGCTCAGAAATGCTGCATCTGCTTAGAAGCCGCAACATAAAGCTCTTTTTCTTAAAGAAGGCTTATTTATTGTCTAAATAAGTAAACCTTGAGGAGGAATGGTTACAACAAGGTAAATTAATTTTATGTGTATCTATTATTATTTTCCTCCACTAGTAACAGAAGTTATCAAAATAACAAGAATGACTGTGCATGGTTCCCACTCTGGAGGTGACACAGAAATCAGGGCAGCAAAGCCAGGCTCTGCAGAGAGGCGCTTTTCTCAAGAGCAACATCCCATGTGGATCATGAATGGAGAGGAGGGGCCCTGCAGCCCAGGAGCACTTCCAGGAGGCAGGGGGGTAAGACACAGCCTTGCTAGGCTTGTGCAACACTGTGGGCTCAGCTCCCCGCGTCCTGGCTGGGCCGATGCTGGTGTAAACTGCACAGGAGGGAAGCTGATGTGCTGTGAAAGGTCAGTCCACTGGGGCTGTAGCGACAATGCTGAATGGCAGAGGCGCGTGCTGGTGCTTACCACCCCTCTAGGTATCTGCAGCCTTTGTTTTTGCCAAGCAAACAAGGCTAAGACACAAGAGACATCACCTCTACAGGGTCAGTCACTGCACTGCTTCCCGCTCCTAGCCTGGCTCTTTAGACTGAGCTTTGCAGCAGTAGTTGTGTGTACAGCGGGCAGCACGAGGGGACTGACTGCAGGGTGCTCTTGCGCTGCAAACAGAATAACAGAGCGCGAGGACCATAGGACCCCACCCTATGGTATCTGCACCAGGCTGCACCCATATGCACCAAAGCAAAGGAGCACCAGCCCCTGCCGCAGGGGCAGGGTGGCACTGCTGGCACTGCTTCAGCCAGGTGTGGATTTGGGAGGATCTGTCAGAAGGATCCCACCACCCCAAGCTGTACAAGGGCTATTTCCCCACTAAACATCAAGACCATCTTCAAAGAGCCCAAGGATGCTGTGCTCAAACACCTTTTGATGGAAGATGGATAGCTTGTGGCTGGCCAATACCTCAGTCCAGCGTCTGGTTGACGGGTGAAACTCCCTGTAAACAACTGAGACCTTGGACAGCCAGTCAGCTCTCCATGCATTGGTACACATTTGCCCCGATATTCAGCTGTAACCATGAGGTGCAGCTGTCATCACGTCAGCCACAAAAGCAGCCTCCACGTCAAGGCTCTAGCACCGTGCTCGTTCCCGCTCTCTGTAGGCACAGCAAGGCTGGGAACCTGTGGCACTCTTTTGCAGGAAAGAAAAGACGGCAGCTGCTCGATAATCCCTGCCTTGCACGCAGAACACGCTGCTCTGCTTTTGGTTTCATTAACAGAAGCTTTAAAAAGAGAGAAAAAGGGGTGGTGGAGGTCACAGGAGGGCTCTGACTCATCTCCAGCTGTCTCTCTGATGGCTGACAAGCCGTTGGCAGCTTCTGGAGAAGAGAAAACTTAGCAATGAGGAAAGGAAAACCCAGATTATTTCTTGACAAAGCAAAGGAAGCTTCCTAAAAGGGTCAGGGTTTGGAGCAGCAGGCAGAGCAGGGCTGTGGCAATTCTGGTGTGTTAGCACCTGGGGCTGCAGGCCGCTTCCCGAACCACTCGCTAATTCTCTTGCTATTTTTGCTTAAAAATATTTAGCGCTCCAGGGAAGGTGGGCTGAGACTGGCCAAGAGGACTGAGGCTAGGTCCTAGCAGAGACCTCCCCTGTTCTTGGCTGCACACTTCAGTCTGCCACGCTGTGGTTTTCAAAGGAGTCAGGGAGCTTCTCCATCAGACATAGCTAAATGTAATGTCCCCAGCACCCTCCGCTCCTCTGGAAAAACCCTCACCCGTGCTCTGCGAGAATGGCACAGCTCGTGAAAAGGGCGCAGCGAGCACTGCAGAGCCCACAGGATCAGTGCTGACAGCCAAGGGCTTCCTGGAACAGTGGCCCAGCACCATGGGGTCAGTGATGTGATGGAGAGTTGCATTTGCCAAGGACACGAGGCAAACGTTCAATAGACTTTTTGAAAAAACAAACACACGCTCACATAAAACACAGCAAGGTTTCTGGGCAACAGAAGGAACTTTATATGATGCTGACAATAAAGCTCTCTGCAATCTGGTGTCAAATTTATTTTAAGAAGCGTTGTAGCTCCACACCAGGGTTGCTGACCCCAGTCTCTGCCAGTGCCTAACTTCAGCAGCAGCACAGATCCATTTATCCCTGGCCTGGGAGCTGTGTCTCATAACCTGACAAAGTCTATGATGACTTACTTAATTTGAAGAGTCTACTACTCACATGCTTAAGTGTAAATAGGAGCTTGTGGCTACAAGATGTGGCTGGAGCACTAGTGATAGAGAAGATCAAGGCCTCAGAGCTATCTGTCCATTCACTGAAGTTTGCTTTGCTGTTGCTGTCCTTGATTTGATTGATTTCGCTGATTTAACTTCTCTTTAAGCAGCTAACCCTGAGGCCTGCTGGATCACTAAATTCCCCAAAAAGCAGTTACTCAGAAGAGAGAATGATGGGTACAAAACTGGGAAGTGCTTTTCTGCAAAGATATGGCAAGACATGGGAAGGGTTTGTGTGAGAAGACCCTGATGACGTAACCCCCAGGAGCCGAGCGTACTGAGCATCCTCTGTGGTGGCCAACAGCCCACTCTGCAGGTTTCAAACCTGATCCCCGTGGTCAGAAGCCCCATCTGGAGGTGGAACGAGGAATGGATTTTCTGGTCGTAACTGCAGGGCCAGCTGCGCTGCTGGATGGTCCATGCGACGCGCCCTGATTGAGACTGACCGGCTTAAGCCCCAGCCACCGCTGACAGTAGCTCTGATTTCTCCCGAGCTCAGGAGACCCAGAGCACACCACTCACATCAGGTACACCCTCATGAGCAGGCCTGTGGGATTTGTAGCTCCCAGGCTTTGTAACCACATACCATTTTGAAGCAGTCTAAAACCGAGTACCAGCAGTGCCAGCCTAATGCCCCACGGTCAGAAGCAGCTTCTGCTGCTCCACTGCACCAGCCCTGGGAGCAGCCAGGAAATGCTGAGGCTGGTCCTGCCTCTGGTGCAGACATTTGCCTCCAATATAATGGAGAGGAGCACGAGACATCTCTCATCTGACATACAACCAGCTAAGCCAGTCAGCAGGGGGGCTCCTGGCAACACCTACCATGCCATCGTCTTCATCTCGTGGGGAGTAGGTGAGTGTGCTGGAGGAGGATGGGGTCCGACGATGCTGTTTAAAAGTATTGGTCCCGTCAGCTTTAAAGTGAATTTAAAAAAAAAAAAGAAAGAAAGAAAGAAAGAAAAAGCAAGCGTTTAGCTCCTCGGTAACATTTTCGAGCTACAGGTCAGTCTCTGCAACTGTAAGTGTTCCCTGAAAAAAGAAAGGGACTAGGGATTCCCCAACTCCAGTTCTTGACCTGGACTTACTAGTGCTGACAAAACAATCCTGATCTCTGACAGCTTGCTGGAAGGCATCCTTTGAAGGTAGCTTGCCCAGAAAAGAGCACTGATAATATTCTACCACATCTACAGATTGAAAATACTATTAAAAGGAAACCTTATACTCCCACACATTTCAGTCACCAACAAAATAAATGCTTCTATCAACGGAGGTCTGGATATTCTTGTAGCATGAGGGAAGCACGCTAAATTAAATTGGAGATATTTGTATAAAGACCATATTACTGACTTATGTAAAATTTTGAATGTAAATATTCAGGAGTCCAAAAACATCTAGAGTCCAGAGTCCTGTGCAAATGCAATACAAACATTTCCCCTGGCAGACGTTTTATTTCTTTATCTAAGCCAGTGTCAAGTGCCACAGTTTATCGTTACTAAAGCAAGGATATTTTTATTCCAAAATGAAACCAGACCTCTTTGAACATTCACACCACGTGCCAGGGCTCAGACTCCTCACCTGCTGGGCTTTGATCAACAAAGCACAAGAATTTTAAATGAGCACATACACTTGCACCCCTCCCATCTGAGCCAAAAATGGCCATGGGGGTTTTACCAAAGTGTCCAGAGTGACTCACAGGCAGGCAGAGAGTGAAGATGGGAATTTTCAGAGCTGGTAAAGATTGCATGAGAAGTCACAGAGATAAATAAGATTTGGGACTGAGCTCTGTATCAAACCCTATTGTACCATCCTAATTTCAGCAAGGGCTTCCCAGTGGTACTCTTAAGTCTGCCTAACGGGAGAAAATTTCTGTGCATGCTCATTTCCATCACGCCCGGTGATCAGATGCCATGATTAAATAACATTTGGACTGCATAATACTAAAACCAGCACTCTGGCACCTGGCTGTAATGAACACGGTTATTATCCTAACAGCTTTATGATTTGTAAAAACAACAACAACAATAATAATAACCGGTAGGAATCACACACAGGGCTCTGGGGAGAAGCTCTATGCATTAAATACACTCACCCTTTGTGATGGTTGTCACAGCAGAGTAGGCTGGCCCAAAAGTTGTTTCCATTCTTGTCTGAAACATTGACAGAATGAAGGTCAGCGTGTATCACTGCAGCACAGCCCAAAGGCTTGCTCCCCCACCTGAACTGGTGAAAAAAAAGTGTACCTGTATATTCCCAACTTCTACCTGTGGATACTGGGATTTTTTAAGAGGCAAGAAAGTATTTTCAAAAGCCATCTTCATCTTCTCAAAAGAAAGGATGAGAACATAAGAAGCAGCCCCAGCCCCTGTCCTCCGCCAACACCACCGAGCCTTACCCCGTTAGTGTTTTCAGAAGTAGTGATGTTTGTTGTGCCACTGGAGAAACGATTGTAGCGAGTGTTCTTGTTTGAGCTCATAATCTAGGCCAGCATTTGTTAGTCATGGGAAGTTTGCTCTGTGGAAGAAGAAAGAAAGAAAGAAAGAGGGTTAGGTTCGTTGTACATTTTTGCCTGGGTTCAGAGAACAATCTCCGGTAGCATTAAGTGCAAGTATTTACTTAAGCTCACATAAATCTGGATTTTCAGAAGCAAGTGGCAAGGTCAAAGTCAAGTTCCTTCAAATCGTTCCTGGATGAGTGCTCAGCATTTTTTAAAAACACAATTATCTTTTAAAATCACTCCTTAATCACCCAAATACTGGAATACCCATAATCATTAGCTGCTTTTAAAACTACACAACTGCTTTAATAGCAGACAAGACTTCTCAGAAGACTACTCTAAGAAAGATAGCATCTCGTGGGCCATGCTACACACCAGGCTTTTCAAAACAAGAGTACATACCAGTCGCGACCGACACTTCCAGCAGACAAGAGCCCTATGCAGGCTCTGCATCTGGTTCTCTCTCCCCGCTCAGTCTGAGCGTAGTTCAGAAAACAGGTTGCCTGCCACTTCCCAAAACACTCTGCACAGATCGCAGCATTTCGTGCTAATTACAGCAGTGATTAAAGCAGGGTCCTAAAAGGGAGCCCCCTATACAACACAGAGCGACGGCGAGCACAGAGCAGACTGCACCACGGCAGGCAGAGGGATTTCGGCTGAGGCCACAGACACAAGTGTGATCTTACAGTGTGCTGGGGAGCTGTGAGCGCATGGAGGGCAGAAAATGCCTCTGGGTGTAAAGCTATACCAGTAAACCCTTATCCCATTAACTGTGAGGCTCAAGCTGAGCTGGCCTGGACTCCGGGCCCATTCAGTCACCAGGGGCATTGCTTCAGCGCAAGCGATCGTGTGTGCCTTCCTCCCTCCAGGACCACCCACCTGCAGATGAAGGCAGTGGTGCCCTGGAAGCTCAGCAGCCCCGCATCCTCGCCAGCTGGGCGGGCAGAAAGGGATCCCTCCAAGGGAGCCCCTTTCCCGGGCAGGCTTTCTGGCACTTCCAGCCAAGGAAACAAAAGCCCATGCACCCCTAGAACTTAAGGCTGCCTCATATTCAAAAGCATGATTAGCACAGGCCTTGATCTGTTCTTGTGATGAACTCAGTGGGAGTTCTGCTATTTAATTCAAAAGCCCTAGGCTGTACAGCTGAATACAAAAGCCAGGACTAGATCTTAGCAAAAAGCAAAAACCCACATTTGATTTAGTTATATTCGCATTAGAGCGGTTCTTTCCAGCACAGTCTGAGCTACGAGGTCAAGGAAACCATGAAAGAAACTTTACTTCAGATAACATGTTTGTGATTCTGGATCTCCCTCCCAGTTTCTGCTCAGAAACAACCAGCAAAGTCTTGATCATCCCCTGGAAAGAGAAACCCTCTCCCCCGAGATGTCAGAGGGGCTCAGTTCTCTTCCTCCGTTGCTTACAGTTTTTCACTAGGTTCAAGTTTGCAAAGTCAAGTATTAGGCCACAATACTCTGCAGATACATATGGAGTTTGCTTTCTTTAACCTCTGTTGAAACCTGATGCTGGCTTCAGGGCACAAAATGATGCTGTTGTCTCAGCCAATCCGACAAGAAGCTCTCAAAGAGACTCCTTCGGAGCCAGGGTACACCTAGGAAGGAGCTGCACCTCTGCCATGCAACAGAAACGCTTCTGGCTTGAGCAGAAGTTTCCATCAGAGAAGACAAGGGTTCAAGTTAAGTTAGTTAAGTCTTGGTACTCTGACTGCCAGAAGCAGAGTCCAAGGGCTAAACAGACAGACAGGCCAAAAAAGGTTTACCAAGGCACAACCAAAATCCGTCCCTGCAGGACAAGAGCCAACAACCAAGGCATGAAGGTGCCTTGGAAGAAACACCCTGCAGGTGGCTGCCATCGGCCGACGCAGAGCTCCCGGACCCTTTCAGACATGCCTGCTCCTGGCCCCGGCCAGCATGACACCGCTCTGGCTGGACTTTTGCGCTCCTGCTGCTCCCATTTCCAACTTTTGGGGAGGCAAACAGTCTTGCGTGCTTTACAGAAAGGGAAACTGAGGCTCGCTGACAGACCCAGTCACACAACGTAGCTGTGACCTGGGACTAGCCCAGGACCTCCTTAGTCCCAGCCCAAGAGCATACTCACCTCCTCTGCGAGCCCCGGCGTGAGGCTGCCTGCACACAGGGCCGGTGGCGTCCTGCACTCACATTTTAAGCACTGCAAAGGCGACGCTCAAGATGCCCTCGGCCAATGCTCTGCTAACGGCCAACAGCTCAGCCACGCCTGACACAGCACTTTGTGTTGCTTGCTGCAGGTCTTTATCGGACAACTGTCTGGCAGCCAGCGTACAGCAGCAGCACGGCCCAGGGAATCACTGCTCGGGTCTAAACTCTCAAAAAAAGTTACACTCTAAAACAAACAAACAAAAAACCAAAACCAAGACCCAACCAACCAAAAACCTCAAAACCAAACCCAAGATCACCTTAAAAATAGGGATCTGGATAATGTTTTCCACACATCTGAAAGCACTGTCCTGGCTGTTTGCAAATGCCAGATCCCTTAGGAGATGCTAAGCAGAGTTGCTGGAGTTGTCTCAAGAACAGCAGGGATGAAGCAGTGTTGTGCTGCTGCATCACGGAGACGTGCCGAGTTTAAAGCCGGGTTCCAGCAAGTGAGACGTTTGGCATAGGCCACCAGGATCCTTTTCTTCCTTTCAGTGGTTCCTTAGCTCGCAGACAGCAGAAGGCACAGGGAGGGCAGGTGGTGGGGAAGAGGGCAGACAAAGCTTTTGCGTAACACACCGGCCGTGGCCCCGCGAGATCCGCACGCCGCTCAGCCCCCTGTGCCTCACAACCTTGGACAAGCCACTGGAGTTCTCTGCTTCCTCCCCGCACAAGTCTCTGTAGTTTACCTCTGCTGCACAGTGTATCCGGACTACAAAGCCTGAAGATGAAAGAATCTTTGGATATTTGTGCAGCATCTAGCACAAAAGGGCCTCCAGCGATGCAGTGCCCATAAATAACGTACAGCAAGTACCTCCATGAGTGATGACACAAACTGCCACATTCCCTGTGATTTCACATCTCAAGGTTGTGTTACCTTCTGTCTAATAACATGTATATATCCCTACAGTTCCCCTCCGATACAGGTTCCCTATGTCTAACAACGCAGCTAAGCTCACCAATCTCCTTTAGGGAAGAGATTCAGCACCCTCCTCCTCCCACATTATGGTGGAAATAGAGGGACTTGCTTTTCGGAAGGGCTATGGATTCATTATTCCTTCTTCGGAGAACCTCAGCAGCATCTACCCAAGCACCGTCTATCCCACACTACTCACCAGGGGAGAGCAGGGATATGGTCCCACCTCACCAGTCACAACAGCACTACGGAACCTGGCACATAAAATCTTCCTGCTGGGTTTTTAAGGCAAACAATCACTCCCAGATGGAAAGAGAGGAAGCCCATCCTTACGGAGGATCGTGGGCTCTCTGGTGACTCAGGCAAAAGCTTCATCCCTTCTCCTTTTCAGGGGCTGTATTGCCTTCAAACATAACGGACGGGGACTCAAAAAACCAATGGGAAAGCACTCACTGCTGGGCACAAAGAGACAGGAAGAACCAAGAATGAGGACAACTAACAGCTTGAGTAGTTTTGTAGTACCATTAAACGTAGGATCAGACGTGCAACAAACAGTGACATACAGGCGCGTGAGCTACTGCAATCAGTGAGTTATGGCCTGTCAGCCAAGGAGGAGCACCCTTAAATAACTGCCTTTGAAACCTGTGTGCAGGCTGGGAGGTGTCCACCGTGGTGGGACTCTCGGGGCAACCCAGCAGGCCACAGCACTGCTTACCGCGGAGCAGCATTCGGAGGCACATCTCCAGCTTCACCCTGTCCGAAAGCCCCACTGAAATGCATGCAAAATGCCTTCCGACTTCAACAGATGGCGGGTAAATCCAAAGCGAGGACGGGGAAAAGGGCTGGAATACAGGGATTTTCCAGTCCTTGTTTATAAGCATATCCTGCGCTCTGCACCTTGGCTGAGCAACTTACCTGCAAGCAGCAGCAGGGAGCCTGCTTCGTGTCTTCTCTGAATAGAAACCAGAGGAATGTGAGCAATGGAAAAAATGTTGAGTGGAATATCAGCCAGGCTGCAAAATACCAGCCACCACATGAATACCTGATTTCAGCCCGAATCTCTGCAACCAACACATATAGGAAGCATTTCAAGAAAGCAGATACCTCTCTAGAGCACTGTCTGACAGCTCCTTCACATCTCATGCAGTCTTGCGAGAGGTACTGAGAAAGGCCTTTTCCAACTGATATCAAAAAAGTTAAAAGGAGGCAGAAAAGAGCTGGTATTGTTCACATTAATACCAGCTTCCTACAGCACTTGCAAAAATCCTCACCAGATCTCTGAACCTTGCCTTGGCATCTGATCCCTGCCAGCTACGCCCGGAGGATGATCAGCTCTCCTGGGGGGCCGGTGTCCCTCCCCAGGCAGCCTGCACCAGCCACGGGCAGCTCCTGCCCCTGCTCTGACTGCAGGCACAGCTCCTCAGCCTGCGGAGTCCGAGCAGAACCACGTGCTGAGGAGACACAGACTACTACACAGTCAGTGTGTCAAGTATTTTGTGTTACAAAACACGTGCGCTCTGTGACCTAGACAGAAACCTAAGATTTAGTGGAAATCACAAAATCCTTTGGGTTGCTAAGTCTTTCTCAGACAACCAAATACAAAGGGGCTCCAGAAATCCCCTCCACATCTTCAGTGGCGGAGCAGAGCTGCAGGTGAGAAGCCCTCATGCCGGAAACATTCTCCCAATTTTACATTCCAGGACTCTACAGGGTCAGGTTATGACTTACAGCAAAATGGGTTGCAGAGGCACCCTGGCACCTGCACAGGCTCCGTTTGATCTGAAAACACAAGAGCTGTTGAAAGAACTTCTGTGTCCTGGCAGCACAACAGGGCTGCCCTCTAAACCAGAGAGGCATGCGTGGACTCACACATCTGGACATCAGCTCGGGAACCCAGCCTCTGAACTGGCTCTCCTTGCTCGGATTTTTTTTTTTTTTTTAAAACGTGCAACTTAGTGGTTTTGACAGTAAAAAAAGAGGGGGAAAAATCTACCCTGGAAAAAGAAAGCTATGGGGACCCACTATTCACTAAATCACATGGATAATAGTAACCAGATGCAAGGGAGGGGAAGAGCTAGGTTTCAGCATTTGCACACCACAGGGATCAGCTCAGGCTTTTGAGACTCAGCAAGAAGAAAAGCCTTAAAATTCCTCCTTCAGTACTCCAGGCAAGGAAAAATCCAACACCAGTAGTTGCAGAGACAGCTGGGGAAAGCAGTGCTCTTTCTCCTCATTGCAGAGGCCAACAGGATCTGCAACACAGCGGTTTTCTGCCGGGTGCTTCACACTGCTCCATCACCGCACCTCGAAGCAGGGAGGGGCATCACTCCCAGGACCAGGGGCGCAGCTCATCCTCCAGCCTGTGCTGAAGGGTTTGCCCGAAAGAGGGGTCAGGCAGAACCGGAACGGGTACCTCAAGGGTCTCCCCTCCTCTCAGCCCCCAAAGCGCACACACGCACCCCTGGCTATTCCAAACACTCAGCAAAAGAACCTTACAACCAACCTCAAGATCAAGGCCAAGGCTTTGAGGGGGGACATGGTACGAGGAGAAGGGATGGCAGAGCATCCCGTCCTTCCCAAACATCACACAACCTGCCTGGTCCTGATTTGGAGCCAGTTGATAATGCGGGAACCACACAGGCACAACGGACCTGCCTGGGGTTTGTGCTCCGGCTGCTCTCCGGACCGAGACACAGACACGGGACCAGGTCCCACAGGTGAAACGTGGCACTGCCAGGGAGCGGCTGGCGGATGCAATGCCCCATGCTGTGCAGCGTCTCTTTGCCAAGAAACCTGCAAGCGTCTCCGCCTTATGCAAGGAACAGCCCATAAAGCTCAGCGACATGTCCTACATCCGCTTTGTTCTTCTTTTCTTCCCTCCCTCAGTTCATTGAAGCTGTCTCTAAGGTTATTCACCCCTGCGGAAACTGCTGGGCTGGCAAAATCATACACAGCAGGAGGGTTTGCCGGAGAGCGAGGCCAACGCGTGCAGCTGGCCTCGTGAGAAAGGCAGGCGCTGGGTCATCCTGCTCCAGCTGGGAACAGGCTGCGGGTGACGTGAATTTCCTTATTTCGCAGCCTGGGTATTTATGGCATAAGCCACAAGCTTCTGTTCCTCTTACAACACCGCAGACAGAACAGGAAGGGTTACACATCCTTGGGAGTACGGGCATATCGCTGGGGAAATACTCTTACAAAAGCGAAAACGCACCGTGCTGCTCCAACAGCGCAGTTCAACGGGACGAGGGGAAGGCCAGGCAAGCAGGTGCCCGGAGCAGGGGGTGTCTGCTTGTGGACTACACCCCCCTTCCCTGGCTGCATCGCGAGCTCTCACACAGCCAGGGCTTCCCTGGGGAGGTAGCAGGGCTACCACATCCAGCCCAGGTTGGGCCAGCTCTTCACACCGTGTTCTTGTGCAGTACCAAGGTGCTGCCCACTCGTTCTAGCTGGGAACTGATTCTCAGTGGCCCGCAGCAACCTGCAAGGGAACATCTCAGACCAAAGCACCATCGGAACAAGATTCATCGGCTCAAACGCTGTTCCACAGGGACAGCCACGGGACAGCCATGCTGGCTTTCGTGGTCTGCGTCTCTGGTGGAAACAGCACTCGTTTCATAAACGCTTGCAAACTGCATTAACAGGGCTTAAAGAACACGGTGACGAGGGCTATCAGCATCTAGTCTGACTTGTAAAACACGGGCCCTAAGAATGTGCACGAGGTACAGCAGGTCACAGAGATAGACATCTCCCAGAAGGTCGCAGGACAGGAAGCAGAGGGTGGAGCTCAATGGTCACTCCTCAGGTTAAAGGAGACTACGTGAGGGTTCCTCCACGAACCGATGCTGAACAAGCTTTTTCAAGGTCATAGGTGAAGATACTGAGCAAAGAGTGAGCAGTGAAATCGCCAAGTTTGTGGATGACACCAAGCTCTTTGAGCTGTTAAATACCACATTGATGGTGAGGAACTCAAGAACAACCTCACAAAGCCGAGGAGACATAAAGGTTGCAGATGAGCTTTTGGGGAGGTAAGTGTCAAAAGACGCATCTAGGGAAAACTAATGAAAGCAGGCAATGCGATGCTCTGACCTGGCAGCTGCAACTCAGGAAAGAGACGCAGGACTTTGTGGACAGTTAGCCGCAATTCTCAGCCCAGAGGACAGCGGCAGACAAACAAGCCAACGAAATGCTGTGCAGCATCATGAAAGCTGTGGAGAACAACCACCGGGGTGTCATTTTGGGTGCTACATAAAACCATGGTGTACTTGTCTCCCGAGTGCTATAGCAGTTCTGGTCTTCGGAAGAAGCCACTGTGCAGTTAGAGAAACTTCAGGGACCAACGAATAAAGTCATCAATGGGGTGTAGTCCCTAGTCCAGCTGCTTTGAGTGGTGGGACAATATGAGGCAAATGGATGGTAGGAAGTGGACAGGTTCGTGTGGCTCCCCACGAACAGCATCCATTTTTGTCAGAACTGGGGCTGGGCAGGCCAACGCTCTACCCAGCAGGGAGTTTCTCGCAGCCTTAGGGTGAGCTCTCTAAGACCAGGCTCATATGCCGAGAGGTGCAGTCAGTGCTAGAAGAACACAAAACGTGCGCAGAAGCTCAGCCTTACCAACAGAGCATGGCACTTCCATCTGGTGGGTGTCTGCTTCTGTGGAACAGAAAGAGCCTTTTTATTGTTCACAAGTTTTTGCATCGCCCTTGAAAGTTACACAAACTTTTCTGAGCTACTTAAAGCGAGACCAAGATTGTACTGAGCTGTCATCAACAAAAATAAAAGTGATATTTTTAATTGCTGCTGCTTTTACCAGCGCTTCGACTGACTGCAGAGCTGAGAGCGCACATTCAACAGCTGTTTGAACACTGTCATTGCTTTGTGCAAATGCAGTTCAGAAAAGGAAATCATTTATTAGGTGCTTTTCCTAAAGGGTAACAAGTCCTCGGGATAGAAAAACTTTTTGCAATACTTGATGTTAAAACCTGAAGCAGTAACTTTCAAACGTGCCTGTTAGCTGGATCAAGAGCAATTGCTGTGGTGGAACAAAGCATCTCATTTTCCCCCAAAACCTAAAATCAAGTTAGAACTGAGGCCAATGTTCAATGTTCTTTCCATGCCTCAAAAGCTATACTTGAAGCTTTGCTTCCATTTTAGGAAACCTGGAAGCATCCACCGACTACACCGTTTTTCTTATGCATAAGGCCACAGACCAGGTCTCGGTAGCACCCGACCCCTGCAATCGAGATCAGTGTCTTGGCTCAGCACCCTTGCCGCCGCTGCTGGGGTGGCCAGGCTGGCAAACGGGCATGCTCGGAGCTCGTCCACCCGAGGACCTTAATCAAATGGTGCTTTAAAAGTTGGCCCTAACGTTACAGTTCTGCACGCTGTTCCTTTCACAGCTCGCCATCCTTCCCACATCCTCACACAAACAAGAGATCCATTCAGGGACCCTCACAACATTAAATTGGGGATTTGTTGAAGAAAAAAGGAAAAAAACCCAACCAAGCCCTCAAACCAACAACCTCCTACCCCTCCAAGACAAAAACAGTCCTGCCACTGTTTCTTGAGAGGGAATGGCCACCTCCTCTGCGCAAGGCAGGTCATGATATAAGATCCCACACTTCAAAAGCTAAGAATAGTCACCTAACCAAATTGCACCAGAACTAGCGCTAACTGTCCCTCCTGTCCTCCTCAGCTTTGCTTGACAGAGAGCAAGTGGCTGCTGAGACCCCACGGGGTCCTGCGGACCAGCTGAGGCTCTGCTGCTGGTTTCCCTGCTGCAAACCGGCCTGCAGGAATCCCGTAAATAGATGGGCTTGCAACTCATTTAAAGAAACTCCTAAGACACACCAGGTTCTGGAGAGATTCAGCCTCTGTCCCGACAGTACGTGAGGAAACAAAGCCTCTTGTTTGGAGGGCTTCAGTCTCAGCTGATCAGTTCAGGAGCAGCAGGAGCTCACACAGAAAACCCCTGCACAAAGAGATCCTGAGCTCCCTCGCGCACCTCTCGCCTCCACCCCACGCAGCGCCAACACGAGCGCTTCAGCAAGGCTGTGACCGAGGGACTTGCCCACGCGAAACAGAAACTAATCTGTCCTCAGCCACCCCAGTCCCACCCCTAGCCAGGCATTTACCAAAGTTCAAAAGCCATCTCTCAGCTGGCCTGGGCAAGGAGTTAAACACCAACAGGCGCACTAAGGGCCACAGTTTTCAGCAGACGCACCCCACGGCCCCCAGGGAAGCCGGAGGAACGTGTTTCTCACCTGCGGCATGCTCCTTTCCCGGAGCCACCCTGCTAGACCCGAGGCGATCAAAGTTTCTTCTCTACTTCATTCCTCAGTTGCTGTGCAGTCACTGAGGGCTTTTCAGACTGCTTTGCTGTACAGGTGGCTGCACTTCTCTGGAAAGGTTTAACCACTTCTATCACAGGGATTCTTCCAGATTAAACTCGTAAGAAGCCTGAGCCGTAACCATTACTCAAAATGCACAAAGTATCCCTTCCACCCCCTGCTCACCCCCAACATCCTCCAAAGCTTTGAAACTTCACAACACTTCGGGTTCAATTAGAGCGCTTTAAAGATCCATCTGAAACGCATCAGCTCCTTCACAAAAAACATCAACAAAAAATCCAGTAAATTTCCATCACCTGCTCTTTTTTTTTTGTGCAGTTTCCTTGGACTTTGTCACCGAGAACAAGGAGGAGAGCACAACGTGAGACAGCTACACTCCCTGCTAGGGAGCGTTAACCACCGACTGAGAAAGGGAGAAAATCGTAGTGGGAGCTGGGCAAAACACGCTCCAACTAGCGATGTCCTGCCCTTTGATAAACAAGCACCGAGTCCTCGATTCCAAAAGAAATCAGTGGATGTGGACACTTCCACCATGGCAAATCTACTGACACCCTTCAGTAGCATTCAGCGTCCCACAACCACCTAACACCACGCGAGGAAAGCTGTAGTTAAATTACTCACCCAATGTACCATTAGCAGCAGTACCGTAGCCACGATGACTTAGGACGCAAGGGAGAGGCAGTTAGAGATACTGCCTCTTCTCACAAACCTGGCTTCTTCGCTCACAACTCCACCTAAAGAGTGTCGAGGGTTTCCTATCTCTGAAGCCACCAGAAGCAACCTCAGAAAATGCTCGCTGGGTGGCTGCACAGTCAAGCGTTACACGTCCTTGCAAAGGTCACTCTGAAGGATCACCAAATCAGCTCCAGCTCGTTGGACCGGTGACAGGTACCCACTTCCAAACTGGGGTTGGATTTCAGATTCCTCCTGCTTCTTCACTGAACTCTAGACACGGGTACGAAAACAGTTCCTCCCTCGCTACTGTCCGTGACCAGTAAAGCACTGCAGCCTCCCAGGGAACGCTGCTGACACAGCCCTGACATCCAGCACCCGGGGAAAACACTTTATCTTGGAGGAAACTCACCATCGGCCGTCCAAGCTGGCACAGAGCAGCGAAGCCCGGCAAGACGCCACCATGACCAAGTTCCTAGGCTGTGGGCAGGCTTTTGCTCGGTCTAAACGTCTCTTCCGCTATCTGTGTGCTCTGTGTGCGTGTATGTGTGTATCGCTCTTAAGTGATGTAAACAGAAAGGCATGCAGAGCAGTGGGCGATATGTAAATTCAGCTGGAAAATCCCACAGCTCAGCCAATCTCCGCGCTGCCTCGCAGCTTTGCCCTGGCTGCTCTGAGACCGAAGAGGTTTAGTCTAGCGCAGAAAAAAACAACCACTCTGTTAGCACACACAGATTTATTCCTCTGATCAGAGAAATCTCCAGGGACAGGACAGTTCATCGCTCACCTTAAAGGGAGCTTCTCACCCTCTTTAGATGGTTCTCAGACTATTCACAGTCCTGAATATCAAGCAGCCTAACAAACAGCAACACAGTCTTTGCTTGTAGAGACAATCCAGGGAAATCCAGTTAACTAAGAATTGCCAGAAAAAGACAGAGCTTTCCTGGACCAGTGAGCAGGGCTCACCTGAAAGGCACGCACTGACGGTGGGGGACTTCTACTGCCGAGACACCCAGCCCACGCAGGAGAACAATGTGCTCCCACGGCTGAGGCTGTCCCAGGAGCACGCACTGCACAGAGAGCTCTCACCCCACTCCAGCCCCCAGTAGAGCTCCTGCAGTTTTTACACCTCATTAAAAGCAGCAAGGTAGCTCTGATGAAGATCTGAACTCAGGCTGCGCTAGAGGCAGAGCAGGAGCAGTCTGTAAATGGGTAAGTTGGGGGTGCCACTGTCCTGGACTCCTGGGAGAGATGCTGAGCTTGGAAGAAGGGTGACACGCACCCCTGTGAGCAACCACCCACCTCCTCCCTTGCCCCAGGCAGCTGCTATGCCCCCCAACCCAACCCACGGGCAAGGGGACACGCCAGTACATGCCTCATCACGCCCATGGCAAAGGGGTACAGCCAGGGAAGGGAAGAGAAGGGGCAGAAAAATCAGGAGGGAAGAATTCTGACAGATTGAACTTGTCCACGTCACCTGAGTATTGAGTTAGTGAAACCAGGATTTTCTCACAAATCTGTGCCGTTCTCCTGGCACAGCTAGGCTCAGCTGAGACACGCTGAGAGGTGGGTACATATGATCACACTTCAGAAAGCGCCACGGTTACAGCTAGCGAGGGCTAGCAAGGCCCTGCGGAAGAGGCAAACACTCGGCCCACGAGGTGACTAACCGCTGAACACCAGCTGGAGTCAACTGAAGCTGCAGAACGCTCAGCTCTGCTCAGGACCAACCCTGGCTGACACAGAGGCACGTCACGGCAGGGCAGAGCAGGCACCAGCACCATCACACGGTGCTTGGCAACATCCACAGCCCATGGGCCTCCCGGCAGTTCCAGTAGCAGGGCTGTGTTTGTGGAGCCCCAGGGAGGGAACGCTTGACGCAGAAGGGTTTCAGTCAGGGGACACAAACTCATCTGTGGTGCTTCATGAGTGGCTTAAGGTCACCTAAGGCTGTGCTGCCGCAGCAGCAACGGGCAGTTGTGGGCCCGGCCCCACCACTCTCATGCTGCAGAGTGGCTGGTAGCTGCGTGATCCCAGAGGTCAGGGAACCAAACTGCCTGAAAGCTACGGATTTGGTTTTTTTTCCTTGTGTTCAATCAACATCGTGAAAATTCACGTTTGGATGTTATCAGAGAAGCTACCTGCGTTCTCTGACTGAATGTTCTGGTCACTCCAGTTCGGCTTAGGTTTTTCACTGCCACTTGGCAAAATTTAACCTCCCTTATAGTGAAATGTTCCTTCCTGCAGGGCGAGTGATCCGCTGCTGCACGCTGCAGCAAACCAAACAGCAGAGCTGGAGCTTTCTGTATTCCTGTGGCTGGATTTACCCCAGCTTTTCTCAGCCTTACTTGAGACCAGCAGGGCCCAGGGCAGGGGACCTCAGGACTCGGAGGGGGACCCAGCAGGCTGCGGGCAGTTCCCTGCTCCTAGACTTTCCCTCATGACGCTTAGGAAATCCCAAAACTCCGTTCTTCCGCTCCCCAGGTGTGCAATGAGGACAGCACCGTCTGTTCTCTCGATCCGTGTCAATGGTGATGGCCAGCTCTTTGGACTCGT
Source organism: Steatornis caripensis (assembly GCA_013398225.1). NCBI lineage: Eukaryota > Metazoa > Chordata > Aves > Caprimulgiformes > Steatornithidae > Steatornis > Steatornis caripensis. Next base: position 59,815 of record VZSC01010204.1, read on the forward strand.
GGTTACTAGACGTCCATACAGAACCTGACAGAATGCAGCCCAGTTTTTGGCACTGGGTTATCTTCACCACAACTGTGAACCACCTCCCCTCCTCGCACAGCTCCCTGGGAGCCGCGTGAAGGCTGTCATGGAACCGATTGACTTTCTCACGCCACTTTCCCTCAGCGAGGGATTTCTGGAACCATCCTTCACTCACACAGCCCTCTGCCTGCAAACCCAACAAGTGTGGCTGTAAGCAAGAGCTGACAGACAAATGCTCGAAGCCAAAACGCAACAGCTGTTTAACAGGAAAACCGACTGCTTAGCACAGACTGAAAAGAATACATCGCTGGGGTGAAAATGCACAGGGGACAAAAGCTAAAGCGCTGGGACTGAAACAAAGTGTTTGGCAACATTGTCAAAGTTGAAAAAGGAAACGCTTCACAATACCGTTACCCTCCAGGGGGTACAGTAGCCTGGACCTGGCTCGCCACGTACATATCAAAACCAGCTAACTTACGCACCAGCTTTCTTCTCACGCTCATCGGCCCCCAGCAGAGGCTGTCTGAGCCGTTGTCTTTGATCCCAATGTAGCTCAAAAGCAAGCTGGACTGAAAGAAAGCCTTCCCTTCCGGCCTTCACGCAAGGCAACAGGATTGTCAGGTCACAGTCATGGATCAAACAGGAGAAGTGCGTTAGACAGCAAGGCTGGCGAGCTGGCAGCAGAATAACACAGAACTAAACAACACGTTTGAAATGGAGCACCTCTGCTGCGAGGAGAGGCTGAGAGCCCTGGGGCTGTTCAGCCTGGAGAGGAGAAGGCTGGCAGGGGATCTCATCAGTGCTCATCGATATCTAAAGGGCGGGTGTCCAGGGGACGGGGCCAGGCTCTTTCCAGTTGTGCCCAGCGCCAGGACGAGGGGCACCGGGCACAAACTGGAGCCCGGGCAGTTCCCCCTGAGCCTGAGGAAGAACTTCTTTGCCGTGAAGGCGCCCGAGCCCTGGCCCAGGCTGCCCAGAGAGGCTGTGGAGNAGGCGCCCGAGCCCTGGCCCAGGCTGCCCAGAGAGGCTG
>VZSC01010205.1:0-33683 GCA_013398225.1 Steatornis caripensis
ACTGTTTCTGATACAAGCCAGGATGCTGTTGGCCGTCTTGGCCAACACACTGCCAGCTGATATTCAGCTGACTGTCGACCAACACCCTCAGGTCCTTTTCTGCCCAGCAGCTTTCCAGCCACTCTTCCCCAAGCTTGTAGCATTACATGGAGTTGTTGTGACGCAAGTGCAGGACCTAACACTTAGCCTTGTTGAACTTCATACAGTTGGCCTCAGCTCATTGATTCAGCCTGTCCAGACCCCTCTGTAGAGCCTTCTTACCCTCAAGCAGATCAACACCCCCACACAGCTTGGTGTCATCTGCAAACTTACAGAGGGTGCACAAGTGCATTTGTGTATATGCATTTCAGTTGGGCTACTGATGGGGAGAAACCCTAATTCCTACCTGACCCTTCCCAGGCGCTTCTGTGGTTTCTAACCCATCAATAACCCTTGTGTCTTTGCCACCGTGTGGATCTCCATCCTCTACCTCCATTGAGATGGCAGACCAAAGGACCTCGCTAGCACACTGTCCCACAAATACTGGTGTGATGTCCCCAGGCTTATCTCTAGCAAGGCTGGTTTTATCCCTTTCCCCTTTCAAATCCAGTTTAAAGCTCTTTCTATGAGCCCTGTTAACTCCTGTGAAAAAATACTTTTCCCCCTTTAAGACAAGCGTACCCCATTTGTTGCCAGCAGGCCTGGTGTCGTGCAAACCAACCCATGATCAAAAACCCCCAAATCCTGCCAGTGACACCAGGCTCGAAGCCAGGTATCGATCTGCTGGCTCTTCCCATTCCTTCCCTCGTCATTCCCTGCAAGTGGAGGGATAGAGGAGAACATTACTTGCGCTCCTGATCCCTTAACCAGTCATCCCAAGGCCCTGAAGTCTCTCTTGATTGCCCTTGGACTTCTTGTTGCAATTTCATCGCTGCCTACCTGAAAAATCAATCATGGATAATAATCTGAGGGCTGTACTAGGGTTGAAGGACTCAGGAATTAATCCTGATCTCTCGCACATTCATTTATTTCATCAGGTATTGTGAGGGATGGGACACCAAAACACTGAGGAAAGGTGGTCATGAACTCTATGAGCACACACAACAGCTTCTGTAAAAAACGGACCCTTGACAGTTTTGCAAAACCGGAACTTGTCAAACCTCTTGCCCACCCATTACCAGCAAATGCAGCATTAGCCTGATTTGGGCTGAGGACCACATCAGACCTGCAGCAGGCAGCATCTTTTTAGTATGTGTCTGTACCACCACAGTTTCACAAAGTCCTAGTCTTCATGTCAGGTCACTTGTCATTATCGTGAGAACCTCTGTAGTAGTTTCCACAAAGAATGTCTGCTTTGCAGGCACACTTTTCCTGTTCAGGCAAGAAATTGCAGCCTTCGTGCAGACAGAGGAAAACCTGGTGACCTCAAAGCACTTCAGTGACAGCAAATTTAATGTTCAATCTGCATCACAGGATTCCAGTGGCCACAGGGAGCTGTGGGAATGGGTGGCTACAGCACTGCGTCACCCCAGCTTCGTACAGTACCTGCAGCTCTGAACCCTTTGCTAATGTCTGCCTTGGCTGAACTGAACCTGCCTCTGGGTGTAAACCCAGCACTTGCTGTGCCACAGTATTCTTTGCTATATGGCATGAATAAACATATGGTCAGTTTGCTGCCAAAACATGAATTCAAAAAGATAGGTAAGCAATGAAATTCTTGCTTACATCTAGAACACTTCACATAAAATTCAGATTCTTTGCAACTAACATTCAGGTCATCTATGTACTGTAAAAATCCATTTCTGATACTGATGAGATGTACCGGCAAATTTTCTTGGTTCATTTTAGATGTCTTTTACATTAAGAACAGTATTTCTGCAGTATGATTTACTCTGTTTTTTCTAACAGCTGCATAAGAAAATATACCTCCAAAATGCATATTACTTAAATTCTAATTCAGGGGTTACCAAATGAGAGAATCTTTTACACCTGAGATGCAACCAAAATGTGTCTCATTAATAAAATACTCTATAATGGCTCCATCTGCCTTGTTAAGTGTTGCCTTTATGGATTATTTATAGCACAGAGCATTATGGTTCACATCATATCAGTGCGCAATAGGAACAAAAATGCATAAAACATAGACCCTGCTCTTGCAGTGCTACTCTGGTTCATCACATCACTACAGAGGCTGCCCAGATGCACTGAACTCCATGGTCAAAACACCTTTCATACCATGGCAGGAAGCAAGTCTCTCTCTGCAGTTTAGACTTCTGTTAAAAATTAAATGTGATGGAAGCAATAGTACGCAAGCCTGAGGAATGTGATGATGTCTTACACAGAGAGCCATGTTCTTCTCTACATGTTAGAATAGAATCCTCCAAAAATTATTGGTGTTTCAGGTATTTATTTTCGAGTTGATTACGATTATTTTGACAGAGTAGTATCTTGGACAGCCAGGTTGCCCCCACATTCTTGCATGGGCTCAATCAGGCCAAGCTGTGATATGAATTTATAACAGACAATAATGAGGTTGAGCCTACCATTTCCAACCAGATCTCCAGGACAGAAGATGAACCACTCTGTGAACAAACCTACAGGATGCAGCCTTCTCCTTCCTCTGCTTTCACAGTTATTCCCTGTGAGGTTATACTGGGAACAACTTGTTTGAGCTGTGGAGGTATGACACCGTTAGTAGCCAGGTAATGTCTCAGGCTGTTACGACTGCAGGAGGTACTGGGGAAGAGACTGAGGAACAGCAGCTTCTCTGCATCCTATTGCATGTCAGCACATCACTCCTCCTTCACCAACTACAGCCATCATGCAGCTGAAGAGCAGAGGAATGCAACAGTAGCTCTATCTCTGTCTCATCCCCATACAAACCATTAAACGTGAAGGCAGAAAGCACAGGGTGCAGCTTTCTAACTGCTTCCATGGTGCAGTGCATAAAACGTGAACACACCCCTGCCATACTGTTTTCATCTATCATGTCCGCACAGCTGATGCCCAAAACACACACATAAATACTAACGTGGTAGCCTAAAAACAGAAAGTCTTTATAAAATGTATAAAATGACACATAGCTGTAATGAAGAAAGAAACTAAATGCACTTGCAGTGACAGACAAAACTGGGAAATTGATGGTTCTTTACAGCAGGTTTTCTCTGTGTAAAAGAAATTCTTCAGAGTTGGAGAGAAGATTCACCTGCCCCCTTCATAAGTGACAAAGACTCTCTGCACAGGTCACACAGAAGCACAGCTGAGTGCTTGGGGGAAACAGGGATCTGCTTTTTGTTCCCAGGGTTTTCTTAGTCCTTGCATAACATAAACTAACTCCCTCCAAAATGCGCAAGAGGAAGATGTCAACTTGGAAGCCCAAAGAGTACTTATGGACAAACTAAAAAAAAAAGACTATAAAAGATACACTGGCATGTCTTCACATTGCAGTAACAGTATTACCTCTATCTTCCCGTATGTCACAGAATCACAGAAGGGTTGATGTTGGAAGGGACCTCTGGAGGGCATCTGGTCCAACCCCTCTGCTCAAGCAGGGCCACCTAGAGCCGGTTGTCCAGGACTGTGTCCAATTGGCTTTTGAATATCTCCAAGGATGGAGACTCCACAACCTCTCTGGGCAACCTGTGCCAGTGCTTGGTCACTCATGCAGTGAAAAAGCATTTCCAGATGTTCAGAGGAAACCTCGCGTGTTTCAGTTTGTGCCCGTGGCCACTGGAAACCACTGGGAAGAGCCTGGATCCATCCCCCTTGCACCCTCCCTTCAGGTATTTACATATATTGATGAGATCCCCCTGAGGCTTCTCTTCTCCAGGCTGAACAGTCCCAGCTCTCTCAGCCTTTCCTCACAGGGGAGATGCTCCAGTCCCTTAATCGTCCTTGTGGCCCTTCACTGGACTCTTTGCAATAGCTCTGTATCTCTCTTTACTGGGGAGCCCCGTTCCTCTGAATCGGACACTGTTCTCTCTGAAACCACAATTCTAAGTAGCCTTTATGAAGAAGAAGTTTATTTAGTAATTAAACCATAGAACAATATTTCTCTCTAATTCACTCTACGGCTGAAAAATAATTGTGTTCTAGATCAGGAGGGAGCGTAATGACTAGCTCACTGATCAGGACAGCGTAACAGCTAGGTTATTTCTCCGTACCTCTGCATTACTCCCGATGTCCGTCGTTGATCATTACAATACACAGTGTTTGTTGATACCCAGCACAGCACAGCTGACCTAATCCATCTTTTCCAGCTTGAACTTCCTTGGTTCTAAGACTGACCACACTCCTGATTCAAGAGGACCTGCACCACGCCAATCAGCTTCTCTCGCTTCAGAAAGGAAGCCAAGAAGAGGAAACACAGCAATCGCTTTCACAGTACATTAATTTTTCTCACAGTGCAGCAATTCAGTTGCAGGGGTTAGGCCCATTATTAGTTAAAATAATGACACAAACAAGAGGAAACATCTTGAACCAGAAACACCCTTTCAAAGTTTTATGCCTTTGTGTGTGTGTGTGCAGAAGTAGTCACTTCCCAAAACGATCTCCATTTTCAAGCAGGTGATTACCTTCTGCCACAAAGTCTTGCATAGCGTTTCAGTGTCAGTTAAACATTTCTTGCCCTGGTTTACTAGGCAGAAAAAAAATGCACAATGGCTGACGCTTGTCTTAACCAGTATGTAAATGTCACTAACATATATCATAGCCAGACAGTTTCTTAAGCCTTTTCTCGTGAAGGCAGATAAAAGGCTGAGTTTGGCTATATTATATTACAGAGATACGTTGCTTGCATTTTTTACACGATTTACATCAAAAGATTGCACCTATGACTGAAATAGAGCTTTCTGATTGACACTGTAGATATGTGTGGAATTTGCCACTCAAACAGCACCACTCTGTGCTTTATTTTTCTAAATGAGAGCATCTCTTCAAAGCAATGACGTTGCCAATAGCCTGCCACACTCCCTCCAGTGGGTCATCAGAGACCCCTTCATAGCTTTCCATCTTCTAATAAGTTTTGGTATACACTTCTAAGTTGCTCAGAAATGACCTGCCTATAGAATCTTGGTTTTTTAAAAAAATTATTAATAATAAATAGTTCTATTATTATAATAACAGTTTTATTACTATTTTAATGTAACTTCCAAAAAGGAGATTCAGGGAAGAGTAATGGTCTGGCCTGAAAAAACACCATAATGAGGACTTAGGAATAAAATTATAGTTTACCTCAAATAAGATGGTAACCAGTAACAAGTGTGTAAGTAACGAACAACACACACAAGATTCAAGATGGAACCCAAAAGAATACTCAGACCCCTGAACTGAGAGCATTTCAAAAGCAAGAGGATTAAATATTGTTGCAGAATGTGATTATACAGTGGTCATAGTCCCTTGCCACAGGAAGTCACTGAGGTTAAGAAAATAAGATTGTTTATAAGCAAAGCTAATTAAGGTTATAATAATTAACACTATCATTTTTTGCTGGGTAAGTATTAACATTTACAACTTGTAAGTCTTCGACACTTTCATTGTTGAGCAGGTGATCAATCCCTAATCTTCTTACTACGTAAGTCACTTTCTGAGCAGCAATCTGGCAGGCAATAACCTTGGATTAAGCGCCCCGTTTTTCACCCAGTACGGCAGTCCCAGGCATTATATTACAGCTTCTTCTTTACCAAAAGACAATGAAGACTCTATACATAATTCACTAAAAGATATGACTTCTTTCTATTTCAGGTTCTTTAGCACTTCCTGGTTTGAAACAAAGTTCAAATGCCCACTGATTTCGAGAATCAGGAATCACATCTTACTATAACCTTCTGCTTCTCCCACAAAACACAACCAAAAACCCCTATTGTCTTCTATCCTCTAAATTACAGTGCTTACTCACTGGGGTTTTTCCCCCCCCTTTAAAAGACACCACAGAATATGTTCCATGATATCAGATATCTTTCCCCTCGTGAATCCTCTCTCCTCACAAGAAGGTATGTTCTGGGCCTGACTGTTCTGTTTTACAAGTATATCAGACCAGGTTCATCTCCACTATTATTCTGAATGACTTTGAAATGACAATTCTTTCAGCAGGTTTAAATACTCTTTCCAAAGGAATAAACTTACCCATCCAGACTTCTCCAAACTGACCAGCTCCAAGTTTCTTCACTAATTTAATTGATTCACGTGGTATTTCCCATGCATCTTTATCCCATGGTTTTTGAGGCTTGGGACTAATACAAGCTTTTTCCAACTTTCTGCATAAGCCATCCGGTTGCTCTGGTTTTCACAGGAAAAACAAAATACGAAATCCGTTACACTTCTGTGCCTCATGACTTGAGAAAAACATTGCTTAATTGCAAGGGTGCACTAACCAGCTCAAAATCATGTTCAAAATAATTAGATGCTTTGATGAAAATGTAACCTTTCTGGTACTTTCACATAACTTTAAGCACCTCTAAGCCGAAATTTGGTATTCAGAGACGAATTTAACAAAGAAGTGTCACATGCATCTGGTTACCATCAGATTACTTAGATGTTTCAGTACAATTTGTACCAAATACAACATAAGATCTGATTACTGACAGCATGTTGATGAAGATACACACTGGAGTCACGCTTGGGACCTGTATTCTGAATTTGTCATTACATTTTCCTGGAGCATGGTTTCAGACACATGTGCATGCAAGCATAAGTAGGTCACCATCATTTTGTCTCCAGACACTGACCAGCTATAACTTTAATAAAAATGTCAAATAATTCTCAGGTTTTCCAGCCGTGCCAAAGAATTACCACACATGTCTAACAACTCAGAGAAATCTCACAGCCAAGTCCTCAGCGTGGCTTTGAAAAATCACGATGTGATTTTCTGTTCTACATTTTTCATCTTCTCTGTCTTCCCAGTTACAAGACTAAAAAACAAATGTTTTGGAGCTATCCACTAGGAAATTATGCAGAATGAAAAGTCACTTTTGTAGCTAAAACATAGGCAGAAACTTGTCCCTTCCCCCTCTGTTTTTTTTAAAAATAATGAATGTATACTTCCTATTTGGGTGCAGTTTTCTTTCTTTAAAGTCAATGGAATTTTACTTCCTCCGAAATGCCATTAACGATAAGTAAATAGCAAAAATAAAAACAAATCCACACTCAGTACCAGAAGACATTCACAAGTCTATACGTATTTCTGCTAATTGTGAATACGAATTTACTCTCAAATACAGAAATAATTTATGTACAATGCAGACAATTCTTACTATAGCTTCACATCATCGTAACTTTGATGAGGTGTTTTATAAAGCTATTCTTTATTTCACAATGGTATTTCATGGAGCAAGCAGCATTAGGTCTGACTATAACAACGTTACTTGGGTTCCAACCAGTTTTAACATGCATGCCTGGGTTATTTAGGGGGAAAAAAAAAAGACGAAAAAGTTTAAAACAAAACAAGAAAGCATTTATTTCCCTTCAAAGGAAATAATGGCTGTATTCTATTAAGTAATTTACTAACTGATTTAACTTACTTTGATAATGTTTGATCATATCATTGATGTTGGGAAAAGTTATTCTTGGAGAGATGTAAAATCCTCCATTGTCTAGACTCCTAATTTTGTAGTGCTTAATAACATCACCTTGCTGTGGATCGTAATCTCTTATGGAGAGAGAATAGCTGCCTGTGGAGAAAGAAAGAATGATCATTAACAGATAGCAAAAGTCTACAGTGTCCACACACGTACAGTTGAGCCTCACAAAATCACCTTTTTGTCTGTTGTTCTTTTTACTCCCTTATTTCCTCAAAAAGCATTTTGCAATCAATGGGAGGAAGTTAGCCAATAGCCAGTCCTGAACTGGTCACCAAAATGCTTACAGTCACACTTTCTTTCTCAATGTTATTCAACAAACTCAGGAGTTCCATAATCCACACAGCTCCACATCCAACACCCACTTCTGTAGAAAGCCCCCCCTGGCTGGCAAAGCACGGCCGGGGCTGTCACACTCCTCAGGCAGAAGCTGAAACTCAGAGACCAGCGTTTTGGAAGACGAACACGCTGGATGTCGTGGGCCAACCAGCAAAAGGATAGTTTGGAGATGGCCTGGGGCACACAGGAGGGAGAGCAGATGTGTCAGGCTTTGGGAGCCTATCCTCAGCTGGGATTTAAGATGGGGCAGCAGAGCACCTACCCTTAACTACAGAGCTCTTCGTTTCTTCTACTTGTACAATTCTTGTTGTCCATTTTCAAAGGATAAGAAACCACCTCACCCCCTTCCGTCTCCCCACACACAGATTCAGTGACAGAAGGGAACAGAAAGAAATATTTTGGGGGTACTTTGCCTTACTCTCAGCAGCCTATGTTGAATTTAGGAGTTCTCCTTTAAGAACTTCGTTTAGGAATTTTTATTTGAGAGCACAGAAACAATGATATGGGCCCATTACAAAGAGCTACCTAATCAATAATCTGCAGTGTTAGGGCTAGCAAAGCTGCCCTGTGGAGAGGACAGACATATAATCCACTGAAGGGATTCATGAATCTTCCTCTGGAGGATGCAACGTTGGAGTATCCAGCTGGAGTATCCCGACAGGCTGCTGTCAAAGTCCAGATGCTGGGGCAGAACTTCCTGTGCTCTGCTCAACGTCCTGGCTGAAGAGTCTGGAGACTTCACTAAGCCTTTCAGTACAAAGAGCTCTGTCTACAGCACAAACGTTTACCAAAAAGCTTTTTGAAAAAAAATCGCACTACGGTGCAGAAGTATAAACCCTCATTATGCACTAACTACATTTTAAAGCTCGTAGCAATGGATACAGACCCAATAATGGAAGACTAGAAATGCAGCATCTACTATTTACAGTGAAAAGTGCCCTTCAATAAAGGAATCACAAATGTTAGGAAAAGATCCCTCACTTCATTCATTCCTGCTTCTCGTCAGTGTGATCACACACAGACACACATACACACACAATTTTTTTCCCCCCATCTCAACTTTGGGTGTTAACCTGTAACTCGCTTCGCTTTTCCTGGTGATTTTCTCATCCTTCTCACTCCTACAGAACTGCAGAAAATTCACACAATAGGACACACTGGGATTACTCCACACCCAGTGCCACCTGATGCCAATTTTTGTGAAGACAGACTGTATGTTTTAACTCTGCTATCAATTCCGAAGTAACCCACCCCAAAGCCTACCTTTTAATGTTTCACTTTCTCTGATGAGGAAAGCTCCAGGGCTATTTCCAGGAGCCAGGAGTTGTCTTTCGGCATCTTTTCGGGTTATATCTTTGAAGAACCATCTGAAAAATATTTCAAAGCATTAGAACCATTTCTCCCCCCAAGCCACAAAGGATACCTCACTAGGGTGAAGAAGCAGTTTGCTAGTATTTAGAGCCTAGGAGAACTTACTCTTCTGTTTCCAGGGTGTTTACTTTTGCTACGTAGTTGCTGGGAATGAAGCCTTCCTTCCTTGTTGTGAGAGATTTTGCTCTCCACCATTCTCCCAGCCTGAAAAACAGAAACAACAGTAGTATTCACAGGAAAGGAAAATGAGAAAGTGTTATCTGGGTTCTGCTGTGCTGAGAGCTTTGCCCATACTGGAGGCATAAGAAGCCTCTTTCCTCTGAACTCAAGCCCCCTGAGAAGCCATTGGCTCCGTCAGATCAATGTTTTGTCACTGCACCCAGGGCAGCTGCCAAGTCCTACCAACAGCTCCACATGCATTTGTATTTTCACACATAAGGGAGCTCTCTTACCATTAATACACTTATGAGTAGGACATAAAAAAAATACGAAGGGAATTAGATGAGTCCAAAGAAAAACTACAATACAATCAGCACTGTCATACTTACTCCTCAATAACTTTCAATTTTTCTCCTTTTTTGAAGGACAAGTCATCTTCATGAATGCCATCATAGGGATACAAAGCTACCACAATGACTCCATGCTCCTCTGTTTCTATAAAGGTAGAAAGCCAATGGCACGTTCGCATTATTTCGCAGGCTGACATGGGCATAGCACACATAAACACACATCAGATTCCTATAAAAACGTACCTTCATTGACAAACCTCTGGCCTGGTAACAGCTGTGCTTCTGAATTTGCCTACAACAAAATACATCTTTAATTAAGCAGTTTTAGATCTTTATGACAATCTTACATTACAATTACATAATAGCTGCTTTGGTATCTTCTTATACGTCCTAAATTAAAAGGAAATGCTCCAGTCTTTCCCCACCATTCTTCAACAGCAAATTGCAACATCAGAATATAGTAAGTCCCCACCAGGTTTTCAACTGAGCAGCTCGGACCTCGGGAAGGTGTGACACAAGCTGTGGGGAAGAAGTTCACAGCTTTGTGACTTCTGCTGAAGAGGCTTTAGGCAGCGCACTTTAACAGGACAGTTATTAGCATGTAGCTGTCATGCTAAAGAACTACAAGCACAGTTATGTTGCTAAGATTCTGCAAGACAAAAAAAAAGCAATTAAAAAAAAATAAATGGTAGTTTGTGATGTGTTTACGCTGAGAGCACGCTGAGCCCACCGTGTCAGCTGGTGAGACGGGAGAGAAGGGTGTCTTTCACACCCGCAGAGAGCACAGCCCTAGAATAAGGGCAGTCGGGAAAGAGGGTTTCCTCAGCACAGGAGAGAGGGTGGGGAACAGAGATACCAGCAAACCCACTTGGTACCCAATGGGATTGCCCTTCCCAGCACCCTTCCTTCCTAACGCCAGACAGCACACTGCCATGAGTTTGCTCCTCCCGCAGCGCAGCACTGCTCCCTTTACCACGGCACCCTCTGCTCCCCTCCTGTCCTCACCTACGCTCCTCATGCAAGGTCAAGTAGTGGCCTTCAGTGAGGGAAAGGAAAGTTGACTAGAGCTAGTAAAGAATCGCTCAGTCTTTTTAAATAGAAAAATCAACACCAGGATCCCATGGCTGTTAAAAACCCAACCTCGATGCTTTTAAAAACAGATCTAAACTACTTCAGTATTTCTAAAGTTACCTAGCATTCTTCTACAGACGTAGCTATATGTAGATCAAGCATCAGCAAGGATTACTCTTTTCATGCAGAAAACTATGACAAACATAAAGCAATTAAGTAACAAACTGCCAATTTTTATTTCTTTAAGTACTTATTCGTTGAGAGTGAACTGCACAACACTGAAAGTCAAATTGTAGACTAGTGATAATTTGAATTTCTTCATTCATGTGCTTTGGATTGAGATTTAAGTTATGCCAGTCATGCTTTGATCTTGCTACTGGAATTCTCCCCTGAGACTATCTACTTACTGGCCTTTGCTGTTTATTGGACGTTGGATCCCTCACATAAATAGTTCGTTCAGTTTTACGTACTGGTTGATTCTTCAAATCTAGCCCATCTCCATGCAGATTCTCTTTCCTTTTTGATTTTATACATCCCATATTTCCTGTTGGAATAAAAAAGGTATTAAATAAAAACATTATGCCATAAACCAAGCTGTTTCCCATGCAATCATCTGGGCTACATGGCAAAAACATGCTTCCTTTTCATACATAATACTTCACGGGGAGAACAACTGAAGGTTAGGAACACACACTGAAAGCTCTTTTCTGCTGCAAAGGAAAGAAATTACTTCTTGTCTCAATCCACAGATGAAGTAAATATTTCAAAATAGTTATTTACCATTTCGCATTTTCAGATTTATCATCTTTTCTCCCCAATCCCCCCTCCCCGAACCCCCTTACATCTTTCTGACACTTCTGTGAGCTTCAGAACAGATATAATAAAAAAATATAATCACTGTAGTGACAACTTATTTTTGTATGTTTTAAAGAAAAGGCTGCTTTGGAAGATGAAGGAAAAAATTCCAGCCAAACGACGAGAACTGCAGCGGGCGGTAGCAATGCCTGTATCTCCCCACTTCATTTTGCATATGCCAGTCGACGAGGGAGCTCAGTTTGATTCAAATCCTCGCCTCGCATGAGGCTGATGACTTGTGCAGTCCTAGCTCCACGTCAGATATGCTGCTACTGTGACTTTCAGTAATGAATATCCTTGCTCAAACGGGCCTGTTACAGCAGTCTAAAATAGCCGATGTGTGTATCAGTGATGGCAAATCACCACACAAGTATTTCTTCTTCAGTACAATTTAAAAGGACAATCCTTCTCTCAGGATGCGCATCCATGCTAAATCAGATGAGATACAGCTGTTAGCATCTACATGACTGGACCTGACTGCTAATCCCATGATGTAATTACACGGTACTTCAGCAAGCACATATACAACATTATTTCTATTTTCCTCCCTCAGAGGTGAGTAATTATACTTACTCTTCAAAGAATCCACTACAAATGCTTTTCAAACCTCTCCTTCCTTCCTTCCTCTCTCCCTCCATTCAGGTCAGTGCTCTAATGCTAGGTTCACAGTCACATTTTCCCTTGCAGGCACACTCTCTCGCTCCCCCCCCACCCTAATTAATCTTTAAAGCCAGTGTTCTTTGAAGAACAATGTAAAACCTAAAAAAAGAGCTCAGTGCATATACAGGCTCACGTAAACCAGCCCTGCCTAAAACACAGCTGGAGAAGCTAAACCAGACTGTAACACCCCATACAACATCTCCCTTTCACCTTCATCTCTAGGATACAAAAGGTCATCACAGTGAACAGTTAAAGTGGTAGAGGTGCCCCGCTTGCAGACACAACTGTTTTGGTGGGATTCCACCTCACGCACCCTGGTCCCTGTAAGGAGGAAAGTCAGCCAGCCTGGTCTAGGGTCCATATTAAGACTTGTACTTCTGTGACAAGGCTGATAAAAATCCTAATCTTAACTGACTAAAACAATAAACCAAGGCCAGAAGCACTCCCACATGGCAGGACTCGAATTCCCACGTCGCCTTCATTTAATCTCCCATCCCGCTGTTGAGGAAGCGCCACATAATGACAGATGCACTATCCTATCCCCGGGTTGAACATTTTCCTTTAAACTTGAGAGGAGGGTATCTCCTCCCCTACCCTTTCTGCAAATCACCTGTCCTATTTCCAACAAATGCTGGGTGTCCGTAAGATTTCAGCAGCGATGCAGCGAACTGTGATACTGGTTTAAAAGCAGCATGTGAACTTATCGCTCCCCTTCTCGTCTTCTCTTGAATTAAAAAGAAAAGCAATCATACAGAAAACCAATAGGCACTGACCAGGCATCACCATCCCACAGAGGCAGAGAATAGTTTCCCCTTCTTGCGTGTCAACATTTCAATGTTCCCATACTTGTTTGAAGGCACTGGGGGGCATCTTCAGCCACNTGTGAACTTATTGCTCCCCTTCTCGTCTTCTCTTGAATTAAAAAGAAAAGCAATCATACAGAAAACTAATAGGCACTGACCAGGCATCACCATCCCATAGAGGCAGAGAATAGTTTCCCCTTCTTGCGTGTCAACATTTCAATGTTCCCATACTTGTTTGAAGGCACTGGGGGGCATCTTCAGCCACGATCTCCCCCTAGAAGCAAGTTATCTTTAACGCTTAATTTTAGTTTGTGAGAATATCCGTGAGGAGACTTTTCCAAATTCTCTTCTCTAACATGGGTTACGTACTGGTTGTTTGGAAATACTGAGCAGGATATTTTTTTTTTAATTAATGTATTTATAATTGTGGATATATGGGTGACTCTTGTCCTGCAGATAAACGGCTCATAGGAAACTTCTGCACAGCCACAGGCAGGCTGCTGTCTGCATGCTCACCCGAGACAACAGGAAGCCCAGTGTTTAATTACCTGCTGTATCTGCAAGATCAGGTATTTGGCCACCTAAGTGCTAACCTTTTTGCTCTTGAATAATTCCACTTCTAGAGAACAAACAGCTAAAGTGGAGGACATAAGGTAATTCGATCCAAGTTGTCAGCCAAAAATCTCTTTCCCTACTGCTGTAAGAAACCTGAAAACATCTATAGAGACTGCAGCTTGTCCGGAACCGGTGTAAACTCAGAGAAAAGCATTTTCACTCAGATTTTTTTTCTGCAGCTTAAAGCACGTGAACAGCTGTAATGTAAGCCTGCTGTGAGGTTGTGCTGGCAAGCTCAAGGTTAGCATTTGTTCGTAACGGCAACAACAACGGACCAGTAATGCCAATGTGCAGGTGCTGTGTAATCCCACAGAAGTCTACTCCATGTCATGTGAAATCACACAAACACAGTACGTGAGATAACACATGTCATGGCACCAAAGAAAGAGAACATCCTGAGCCTCATCGTGAAGCACTGATTTTAGTTTGGTTTTTTTTTTTTCCTCATGGAGATGAAAGGCTGTAGTCTTCACAGGACTTAGCTAGGTCAACATCAGCAAATAGTTGGTGCTGAAGCCCATACCTGCTTCAAGGGGGGTTATTGCTCAGTTCACTCCAGTATGGCCCCAAGGACTGAACATTCAGTAGGAGCAAGACCATGGCAAGCATTTATGTAAAGGTAATGCCCGCACTACATCTTCCTAAAGCAGTCCCGTTCTTGCACCGAGTTTGCTCCACAACATGAACTACAGCCTAGCAAGTGGAGGCAACTGCTTCCTGATCTAACTAAAATGCTAATGTAGACACATCCTGAGACTTTTAGCTTCTTTATAAAACAAGCCGCTTAAATTTTGCAAAATAAACGTATTAAAAATACACAATAAAAGAAAAAATCCAAATGTTTAGTACTTAGTATATATCAATATAGTTAAGTATATGACACATGATATAATATTTAATTTTCTGGCCTTATGTTATTTCTAAACAAGTGTGGGCAGACCTGGGAGACAAAGCATAAACAAAGTTGAAAAATTGTTTTTAAGCACTAGAAACCGGATTAATGAGCACATATTCTTTTGATACTGTGAAACGAAAGATTTCGGAACACTTCAAACACCACAAGACCTTATATTTCTATACATGCTAGCCCTTTGTAAAGCTGTGTGCACTGGGCTCCAGACTGAACATTCAAAATTCCATAAGATCAGTCCTACACCCAGAGCAAACGTTACTGTCTCGGTTTCAAAAGCTTCTGCTCAGTGACTGTTCAGTCCATCTGCAATGCCAGACGGTATTTGTTTCCAGCACAGTATTATACATTTCTACTGAAGTCTGATCCGGGTCTTTCCCAGGGTTTTGAGAGTGGTATCAAAGTAAAGATTCATAGGGCCAGCAGGCACTGACGTGTGACTTTCACTCAACACACATTAAATAATGGATTTCAAAATACAAAATGCTATGTAATTATCAAAGTTAACTTCACGAACCTTCAACCCATGCAAAAAAAAAAAAAAAAGCTTTGAAGTACAAAATGTGTATGCAGTGTACATCTTTCTTAGTTAATAAGAGTAGTCATAAGGAAAATCTGAAGGGGGGAAGTTCATTCAGGCATAAATAAAATATTTCTCTCAGTGTAAAATGTTTATTTGCATAGCTCTCTGTTGCCGTATCACAATGAGCATCAAGGAAGTGTTTTGTGCAGATATAAAGAGAAAGAAAATAGAATAAGCAAAGAGCAATCCAGAGAGCACAGCATTGTTACAAATGAACCTATGTTATTTTTTGTCAGAGATAAAAATAATTTAGAGATCAGAGGAAACGCTGTCAGTCCCTACTCAGACGTTTCCCGTTCCAACAGCTTTGCAATACAGAAGATACTACTTTTCATCTGTGCTTTTCATTTATTGTTCTGTCCACACCTCTAGACATGAAAGATAAACAATTAAAATCAATTCTGTATAACATAGCTTCTGACTTTTATAAAGTGATATCTAAAAAAGTATCAGCTTCTCTTTTAACAAAGAGCATATTGTATTTCATGGCTAAAAGACAGGTACTTGAGTTAACACCTGCAGTGTGCTGACAAGAATCTAAGCTGATGCACCCTTCAAAAAGCCACAGGAGTGTCCCTAAGAACCATCGCACAGAGCCTTTGCAGCAGGTTGTTCCACAGACACTGGTTTTGATGTCTACAGAGGCATTTGCCTTGAATTTTCCCTCTGAATCCCCTATTTCGGCTTCCTGCGGCAGCACTTGAGTCTTAATTTCAAAACAGATTACGGGGGCCTAGGGCAACATTTTTCCAGGGTTAAAAGTTGCTGTCTATCCCCAAAACACCGTTGCTTTATCTGCCTTTTGCTATACTACCAGCAGAGTAATGTGTCTAAAGCCACAATACTTCCTCCTACACGCAGTCAAGGTTCATGTGACCATCGCCTGTCCATCCACCATCAGCAGCATTTGAGGTTTCATTTCCTCCCAGCGCTTATCCTTTGCATCATCTACAAAGCCAGTCTCATTTTTCGTTTTGTTCATGGTCACAGCTATTCTCCTCCTTGCGATTCTGTCACATACAATATTTACGATGCACTTTAGAAATGATTTCCTAAAAATCCACCTGACATGTCTGGGCTTTTTTGAGCGAAGTCATATCTTCATGAAAAAGATTCTCAGATCCTCACAGATTTTTCAACACTTTAGAATGGCTTCATTTTAATCTTTGCAGAAAACACAAACTTTTGTAAAACAACTAAAACAGATGATACTTTGGCTTTCCAATAATAAAGTAACTTTTAAAAGAACTAGAACTACAACATTGAGTATACAAGCAAGTCTATTTTATCAAACAAATATCTGTTGTTCTAAAGGTCAGTAATCGTGTATATAGACACCAGTTCTGTGAGGGGTTAGGCTTTTAACGGATATATACACATGTATTTTAATAGGCACATAAATAAAATAAATTTGTATTCAGTTACAAGGTTTACAAGCAGTCAACTCTTCATTTAAGCCACAACATTTCTTATGCATACATAGATATAAAAGATGTTCTTTAGCAGTACAAGTAAGAGAGGGAGACAGCGCATTCAGAAGTATAAAGAAAAAAAAATTAAAAAGTCACGATCTCAAAGTTATTATGAGTCTTGAACATCGCTCTACTTTTAAGCTTCTGAATCAAAGAACAGGAAACAAATTATATACATAAAACCCCCGATATATATATAAAAAAAACCCCAACTGGTTTTAAACCTGGAGCTTTAAGGCAGCTCAGCGAGCAGAGGGGTAAATAATTTTATTCTCTAACACCTCTTTGAAAAATTGAAAAGAATGTCTTTTCCGTCCTCTGTTTTAGACATTTCTTTCTGGCTTTTAATGCCAGCTGGTTTGCTGCTACTTCACAAGTTATAAAGCCAGAAGTAACACAGTGACACCTTCATCAGATTTCCTGAATAACTGAGAACGTGAGACTTCTTTGCATTACCCGCAAGGTCAAGGCAGAAGTGTCTCGAAAAACAAACTCAGAGTGATCAACTTAGACGTAAAACTTCTGGGGAGGAAGAATCGTAGGCCCACACTAACCAAGGACACAAACACCTGCTTTCTCAGTACCCCATCCAACTTTCTACATCACTTCAATCAACTGTTCAAGTTTCCTATTTCATTAAAAAAATGGGGAAAATAAAGAATTCATTTATCTTAACCTTTACTGCTGACTTCCACTCTATGTTGATCTGCTTCCACATTGTCTGTGGTACCTGAGTGTTGCAATGACCTTCTATACCTCTGCTAAGGGGACTATGAGCAGGAATATCTCTGAAGAGCCTGGGAAACCTGGGCTCATTTCTGACCTATCGTCACACGGTGCGGAATGGCAAAACAACCTCCAAGGAACACAGAGGAGGAGTTTAATTTGAGGTGGTAGGGCTTCGACAAAGCTTCATCAGTACCACTCTGTACATATTTGTGCCAGCGAAGACGTGCTACTAGACCGGAGTGAGAATGAGAATGACAAAAATCAATTATCTGTGGTTGGGAGGAAGGTGAAAGAACTAAACCAGAGAGCAACTGAACAGAAGTGGATTGCTATTCCTTGCCTGTCTCAAAAAGGATCAGTTTTGGGTTTGTCCAGCCTCGTTCTTATGTCTGCAATTCATCACAAGTATACAAAAAAAAATTATTTAATAATATAATATATATAATATTTTATATATATATATGCACATTTACATCTTAATGTAAGTCCTTACTGCTTGACAGCTTTCATCAAAGTAGACTCTTGCAAACACAGAAATCCTGGGTCAGCTTTCATCTTGGGCTTGTTTCACTTCCTACATCTTGTTTTTGCACTGGAGACCAGCTAGGGGAACTTGAGCAGTTTGTTCTTCCCTTGCCTTTCTGCTGAAACGATTTTGTATGTCTCAGTCACTCCTCACCTCAAGTATTTTAATCTCTTTTTTAATTTAGCTTATTTCTATAGATCTGGATACATCAACTCTGTATCTTCCAAACTGAATTTTATCCCTTATATGATATGCATAGGCATATATATACACACACACACACACACACACACACACAAACAGAGACCCAAAACACCATTTGCTCCCTGCAATCCATATGAAAAGGAGCATGGATAGCCTAAATCTACTTGGTGTTTAACTATGACGGACTTGCCCAGTGTAGACTCCCTTTGTTCCCGTGATGTGAAAAGCAGTAGCCCGGCTGACAGCATTTTTTAAAAAGGAGAAAATTTTGGGAATTCTTTAGCTGCTTCGATCTTTTTGGGGGAAAAAGTGAGACAAAGATAAAATAATATTTTGACATACATATCTATATAAACAGGCAAAGAAGAGAAACAAGTTAATTCCCAGTGTAACCATCATACCCCAAATGTTACTGTAGTGGAAAAGTATGCAACAAGCATGTTACTGAGATTTGCTCAAACTTATTTTCACTTAAGTCAAACACTGAAGTTTTCCAAGGCTCCATTTCTATCAGAGCAAGATAACAGAGCTTTCTAGTTTATCACCCACAATTAGAGCACAGGACTAAAAATTACTTTCTGAGAAAGACAGACCCTTTCTGAGCAGCACAATCACGCTGTACAAGCTCAGAAGCAAGTTTGCCATTCTCCTTTTTTAGAGAGGTTAACAGGTGATGGTGGGGAAGAACAAAATATTATTGCTGAAAGATTTCAGAACCTCACTCCACCTGGCTTAGAAGTCGTCTTGTAATTCCCAGTCTTAAGCGTGTTTTGGGGACAATAATGACTTTTACCCCTTCATCCCTGATTAGGAAGAAGTCACACCTCTTTCAGCCTCTTTTCTAGGATTTAAAGACCAAGTCCTCCCAGTCTTTTCCATTTTCACTGGTTATCCTAGGGGCTCTTCTCCACATCTGTTTCAATTGAAACTCATCCCCCTAAAGGGCAGGAGGCTGGAGTTGGTCAAGTGGTCCAAGATGGCTTTCACAGAATCACAGAATGGTAGGGGTTGGAAGGGACCTCTGGAGATCATCCAGTCCAATCCCCCTGCTAAAGCAGGTTTGCCTAGGGCAGGTTGCACAGGAACACATCCAGGCGGGTTTTGAATATCTCCAGAAAAGGAGACTTACAGCAATGCTAGAAATAGTATTTCTATTTCTTTCATCTACAGAAGTATGTCACCCAATAACTTCCAGCAATTAATTTATTATTTTCACACTTTCATCAATCATACTAGCCTTTATAATTCTCTTGTGATCAGTTAAGGCACTCCAGTTTGTTTTATTTTTCATAATGACAAACAGTTGTCACAGCAGATTCTCTTCTCATAGCTCCAGTGGCATAACCTTGCACCCTGACATTAAATTTCTCCCTATTATTTTGCCGGACCATTCTTTCTGCTCAATATTTTCAGCTGCCTATGTGTTTCCAATACCTCCTGATATCACAAGGGGACTGCTACTTCTTCCTTGCAAATGAAAGTATTAGAAAAAAGGATCAATGTAATGCTAATGTGACATTAGGCAACAGAGAGTGGTGTTGCCAACAGTTTGGGGAAGTGCAGAAGACAGGCACCGCTACCCTGTTCAGCTTCTTTCACAATTCCTTCCTTAGCAATTGTGACCAAGACAAATTCCATTTTGTCTGTGCTATCTCAGATTATTTTTATGATCTTCTTATATCAGTTACAGAAATTATCATGCTATTACCTTCATGCTCTCCAAAACTTCTGTCCCTACTACAGTTATACATCCATCACATTTCTACTTCCTCTGCAACATTCAGTTTTAAGCCCTGAACCAGCATTTCTGCTCCTCCTCTTCAGAGCTCAGATTGCACAAATGCCTCAGCCCAACCAAACCAATCTGGGTTGGCAGAAACTTTTCTTGACCTTATTACCAAGCTGACTACTGTTCTCATTACCAATCTTGACACCCATTCTTCCACCCTTTCGTGTCCCGTTTTCCTTTCCTACATTCACCTGCATATTGAAATGAGGGGTAAGACTATGCAACATTCATAAAAAAAAAAATCTTTAAAATAGGAAGTGGGGTTGAATTAAGTCAGAATTTGAGTTTGAACAGAGGAAAAAAACGTGTGCTGCCATCCGACTACAGTGGAAGTGCCCTGTGTATTACATCATACAGCAAAAATCCCCCAACAGCTGACATGAGAACAGGAACCTTCTGGGGAGAGAAAAGACCTGGTGTTGCTGTATTGATGTTATATTGATGTGTTTCATTGTACGCATGGGAGAAATCTTTTCTCCTATTCTCCCCTCCCTTTTTTCTTTTTTTTACTTACTAGTCCAGGCATTTTAGCTATGTAATAATCAACATTAATTCATGCATTGCTATACTCAATGAAAAATATCTGACTTAAGTTATTGCATCTCAGATTTCCAAGTACGAAGTGATCCAGTACAGTTATATAGAAATCAGGTGTGGTCAGGAGAGACTTGAGGATCACATACTTCGCTCTGCAGCCTTTGAGATATGAGTGCTTTGGTAAAACTTAACTGCATCAGTTCAGGTAAACAGTTTGCTATAGTCAAATGATACTAATTCACAGTGCAACCTTTGCCTGTCTAGCCTTTAAGTCTCTGGGGAGAGGATAAATTTATTCAGTGCTTAGCTAAATGATACACGATCTTTGTTGGAACTCATAAATGATAGCATAACGTACATATTATCATAGCTGTTGACATGAAAGGTAGCTTTAACAGCGGTGCGAGGCCTCGACCAAGAAGGAAGTATCTTCTATTTTTCTGTAAATCCACCGCAGTATTTGCCTAGAGTTGTTAAGCGCTTGGTTTCATGTGGGAATTTTGGCAGTGGTGGAAAAAGAAACAAAACAAAAAATCAAGAAGAAACACTGAAAATAACTAATGTAATTATGTTAGTATAATAACATTATAATGCTTGTAAAAGAACAAAAATAAAATTCTGAAACAAAACATTAGATTGAAGTAGAATATAATTTATACAAACTACTGATCCTCTTTCTTGTTTATTCAATTGAAGAAAAATACCAAAACACAAAAAGTTAATCCACACAAGGTTGTAATTTTCATAACATTGCATAATAGACTTTATATATTCTGAAAATGTTCCAGATTCATGTAGTCAGTATTTTTGGCATTGATTTTAAACCGAGTCTTACATTAAGGTAACATCTGTTTTCTGACCTTGTAACACTCACTTCATTTTATTATAATCATTTGCCTCAACTGCATCCTCAGAATTTTGAATCAATATCAACAATGAATTAATTCACTTTGCCAGCCCTCAGGCAACCGCATCTTCCATTTCCTCAGCTTTTTTCCACTGTACTATAACTTTTGAAGATAGGGGAAAAGGTCAAATAACATCTTAATTTGTCATAACAGAATAAATACTTCTGTCAAATGCTTCAAAAGGATCATATGAAATGGAACAGAGAAAAACCGTACCAACATGTTAACCAACTTAAAGGGAAGGTTCCCAAAACACTTTACAGACTTAAAAGTGTCATGCAAACTATAAGTAAAAACGTCATTTTCTGCACTGGTAAAAAACCTCAGTAATGAAAAACAGCAACGCCATATAACCAGATCTCCATTACCAGATGAAAATTTGGCCAAACCACTACATTGAAGAGGATCGACATTTTTCCTAAGTATTACGAAGTGTCCCACTCCAGTTTGCAAACCCCAAGGACTACATCTCCATTCCAAGCTGAGCGTATCTATGACTCACATACGATTTTTTCAGCTTTAAATTGACCACTTTGGCCAATAACAGCAGTGTGCTAGTGTACTAAGCTTCAGTAGTCTCGTATTTGCCCTGAGATTTATGGATGTCCATGTCTACCAGTAGTACAAGGATTCTTCTCCCCTCCCTTTTTAATGATTAGGGCAATCACTGTGGCACAGGAAAACAGAGAGATTGTGGGGTCTCCTTCTCTGGAGATATGCAAAACCCACCTGGACGTGTCCCTGTGCAACCTGCTCTAGGCTAAGCTGCTTTAGCAGGGGGGTGGACTGGATGATCTCCAGGGGTCTTTCCCAACCCCTACCATTCTGTGATTCTGTGAAAATGAGAAACTATACATAAAACCAATAAGGTTTCAGAGGGAGGTCCATCAGTAACCCAACTTCATAGTCATCCTCGTACCAAGTGAGGTGACAGAGGAGCAGAAGGACAAGCTTCACACAGTTTCTTTGGAGAACACAGATCTGGGATCTATTCTCCTTAACTCCCAACAGTATTTACCTAGCTACTCGCTCTCCCCTTCTCCTTCACACACACACATACACACACACACACACTTTGCCTCCCAAAACAAAGTGTAGTTGAGAGGCGCGCAACAAGGCTTTCTACATCAGTCCAAAAGGCCTAGTTCATACACGTGGTGGTTTTACTCAGGTGTTGATTTCAAGACACCCATCAATGTACCTGAAACCAAATGCACAGGCATACAAAAAAATTACAGTGAGTAACGGTGGCCCTGCATGAGGTGCTGTGCAGTACCCAATGTCTGCATTTTCTACACGATAGATGAAAGAGAAATGAGAGTTAGCTTCTCACTGTTTCAGTGAGCCTCAGAAGACAACATGGGAAGACATGAGCAACTTGCTCATGTTTAATGAGTTTGGGGAAAATTAAGATGTCTCTTTAATATCATCACCAGGCTGTACCCCAACTGAGTGTTCAAATGAAATCTGTCACTCTGTCCACTCCCTCCAGAAGGTACACAGAAAGGTATATTTGCAGGTAGCAGGTGATACCTGAAGCTTTCATCTCATTCAAGTAAGACAACTTGCTAAATGCTAATGCTTAACCTTCATGTGCCTGGACAAATGTATTGACAGGACAATTGTTAGGCAGAATCATTAATAGCTACTACGACTAAGGGGAGAAGATGGTTATTTATGAACGTGGCCTTCAACTAGTTAAAGATGTTGTTGGCAATAAAGAGTCTTTTGCAGATGTGATCTCTTGCTTTGACCTGTGCCTGTAATTCAAACCCTTTGCTATACTGTAAACAGAACTCCCAGATCATGTAATTATCACAACTCATCAATGAAAACATGATGGAGGCCAGCAAATTCACAGCCAACAAGCCCTGATGAAGCTTTTGAAGGTGGTCTCACAGAAAACATGCCACTTCTCCTTTGGGTTTATTTTCTGTTCTCAGTGCGTTAAAACAAAGGGGAAAGGGTGAGCAGATCATTTGGGTATACTAGATTTTGTTCTCTCAAATTCAGGTAACTGTACTCCATGGAATAAATTGAATTATGTATTTTTATGCATAATTTATGCATAAACCAAGTAAGGTTTGTCGTTCTACAATATACTTTCAGCATGGATTAAGATAGTTGTGACTGAATTAGCACAGAATGACTTCTGTGTCAATGGATCTGAACTCTGTGCCAGCCTGGTCATTTTCTAACCCATATTACTTTGCACCACGCTGCATCTACCACCCTGCACCATCGGTCAGAGGGCTTCATCATCTGCTATCACCTCCATGTTTAAATGCTGACACGTACTCATCACCAAACTTGCCACTTAAACATAGCATTCTTGTTATAATAGCACCATATTATACCTTGGGCACCTGTCTAAATCACTGAATTTTGGAAATAACTCACAAAAGAAAAAGATTTTATTTTTTTTTTACCCTCTTCAAATGCTAGCATATAGTTCAGTTGCAAAAAAAAAAGTTACTTCTCCAGCAGACTGTTTTTGTTTCATTAGCTGTACAGCATTAGATATACACAGAGGAACTCCTCCTAGAACACAGGCCATTGTATTAGGGTATGTAATATGGATTTAAGAATTAACTTTGAGCTCAGATGAAAATTTGGGGTTGTATCATTCATGCTGATGTGGGCTAACACCCTTACTCGGGGTCCAGTTCCTCCTGGAAGTTTGCAAGCCTTGGACAAGTTTTCTTAAGTCGCAAGAGGAAGTTGCAAGAGTTCTCAAAAAAATCAGACAGTGTTGAATCCGGTGCCAGTAAGTTACATTAGCAAAAATGAAGTTTTGTGCTAGTCAATCTTTACAGGGATACTAGAAGAATATTGAGTACTAACTGTGTAAGTATTCCTGTTAGGAACCACCTCATCTTGATCTCACTGCTGTAAGTAGCAAGAACCTCCCTTAACTTCAAGGGTGTAAGTTGTACTCCATGTTCTGGCGCTTCACAGAGGTCTACTTATAACTCATTTATATGACTTAATTTTAAAGTCTCTGTTAATTGTATTCCTCTGAGGGCATGAATCTAAAACAGGCGTGTTCCAGTTGATTTCTGGGCTAGCTTAGCAAACCGTTCTAAGCAACTGTTGCAATTTGGGATACCTGAGCAGGCACCAAAGGATATTGTCTGAACTAACAGTTTGCTGCAAATATGATGAATACCACCAAGGGAGGTATACGATGAGCAATTTTTGAAGGTTTGTTGATGAAGTCCTTCAGATTAGGGGTTTTTTAATAGATACGAGTAGACTTGTCATAAGCCTACCAAACATATCCTGAAGGACTGCAAATTGCCACTGACTCAGGTCTGAAAGCCTGGCATGTGAAGACAGAAGCGCACTTTAACTAAAGCGTTGTGAAACTACATGGTTACGCTGAGGTGACGGCAAGAGTGTAAAAGGAAATGCGTCACTGAAAGAACAGCAGTAAGAATTCACAGCCAAGTTTCTAAGCTTGCTTTTCACATTTGTCGCGCACACAAGTATGAATAAGAAGTTTCTCTAAAGTTAACCAAAAGGAAAAATATTTGACATTCTTTCAGTTTTCAGAGAGTGGGAATTTGGAAAACCTCTTTCGAGGGAGGGTCGTGAGTCGCTGGTGTGATGCTTCACTTGATTCGTCCGGCTTCAAATGTTCCAAGGAAGGACTGGAGGAGACCTTGGATTTTAAACACAAGTACGTCTTTGCAGATGATCTTTCTCAAGGGCAAGAATGAACACAGAGTTCCCCAAATCACCGGGACAGCAGCTATGCAAGAATATTAACTTGACTTAAAGTTCTTGAGAGAAGTTATTCTACACTAAATAGAAGTTCTGAGTGGAGTGACTGACTTGAAGAAGCATGTTGCATTTGCTCAATATGTTTATTTATTTCATTTGCAGAAACCAATTAACACTTTGCCTGCTGCCACTATCTTGACTTCACCTTGACATTTCTTGTTTTCTCTCTCTAAAAACAACCAACATCGCTGTATTCACAACGTGTTGTTACTGGATTGCACAGCGTTTAGTATTTTCTGTTGTTTCTAGTCCTGCTTAATGGCCAAGAGCCTTGCAACTGGTAACAGATGAAGACCTAGCAGTTACAGCCATAGCCAGTTCCACCGAGCCTGGCTCTGCTCCTGTAAGTGACTGCACACAACCTGAAGGAGCTCTACAGATTTTGAGAGACTCAGGTTAGGACTTTTCTAAGCAAACTGCAGGGCATGGACCTTAAAGAGTAGAACAACGTGCATGCTAATTTTGTCAGATCTAGACTCACAGTAAACTGGAGGTCCATGACAAGAATTATTTTCACATTCATAGTGGAGAATGCAAGAATTCCACAGCACTATTATTACGACCATTCTTGCTGCTCATTAAAGTTTATAACCTTTGCAACTTCAAATATCAAATATATAGCTTGTAGACAGGCCATGCGATTACACTGTACCTAACAAAAACATTAGTCTGTGCACAAGCCCCGTTGTTTGTTTGTGACTTTAGCACTCACAGCCCATGCAGCTAACTTTCCAAGCAAGAACTAAGAATACATCAGGGTTCACGACGGTTACCCGAGTTTGTTTTAGGAAAACTGTAATGAGTCCACAATGATCTTACATTTGAATTCCATAGAGTTAAGCATTGTGCAAAGAAGACGCTTTAAAACCCAGTAAGACTGCTTCGTTGTTGGGGCACACATGTGAAGTTCTCAGAACAACACAAACCATATGAGAAAAGGTGTAGGAGAGAAGGCTGAAATCCCTGAGAAGTCAGAACTGGGGCTGATGCTGAGAAATAAATGAAGAGGGACAACTGCAGAAGCAAAGAGATAAAAGGAGAAAAAACAATCAAATAAGAATGCAAAGATGATAACTAATGGGGTGGAGACAATTACAGTTTCTAGGAAAGCACGTTTTCTCAATCAGTATGACAAGATACAGAAGACGTAATAAACATAATATAGTCACATCACTGAAACTGTATTCCGTGCTCAGAGGAGAAATTACTTTCCTGTATCATACCATATCAAGAATCCTGATTTTTTTGCTTGTATTGCAGGAGCAGGGAAAAAGACTTTTCACCCATCTCAACCTAGCAGGAGAAGACTACCATTGTACATAGTCAAATACATTACAAAAGAGAATACTGTTCTGATCTCTGATTCAAATGAGCTACTCAAATGCTGAATTTTGCATTTTCTGACACTTGTATTCAATGCCCTCAGACTTGCTTAAATGCTCCACCAAGAGCAGAAACGTCTCACCTGAAGCAGCTTTCTCCCACTTGTTCACTCCACCAGCCAAATCTCTTTTCTGCTGGTGCCTGTTCCACTGATGTTTGTTCTTCAAAACTTGCACTGCCTTCTCAAAACCAAATCTCTTAAGTTTCACTTTCTGTGAGGCCAGAGCACGTAGGGCATGTCACCACCAAGGACCACAGCATGGAAATCCTGGAACAAGATGCCTTAGCATCACACCCCTGCAAAACCAAGCCTTGGTTTCTTCTTCACAGGCCAGCACACATGCCGATAAGTCCACGCTCTGCTTCACTGAACCAGGTGGATTTACAAGGAGCATCAATGACGACTCAAAAACCTTTCACATATGCCACTACGCAGCCCAGAAAAACATCCTGCATACAACAGAAATGAAACTTGACCGGAAAAGGTCGAAGTAACATCACAGAATGGCAGACAAAGGGGTAGCAGACAATTCACGCTGACCGTTTTCCAGATAGAAAATAACCTGTTTCAAGTTAGGTTGAGGTCACAGTTCTAAATCAGATGTGGTAAACGTTGGTAGTTGGCTGTAAGACAGATTGCACCACACATAATACATTGTCTAGATAGAAGGGTCTTGCTGGCCATCTGTAGAAGCTGCCCTTTAAGGAGTCACAGCCTTCTTAAAACACTGTGAAGACCATGTCAGTACTGCCAGGTTGGTACTCCATGGGACTTCACACTTCTTCAAGAGGCTAGGGGTACATATGTTGGGGTACATATTCCCTGATAAGGTAGCACAAGATGATTGCAAACGATAATTAGATTATGAAAGGTGCTGAGGTTTATTTTTCTGGAAGGGGAAAAAGAAAAGTTGCTGCACAGAGATGAAATGAACAGCTTATGCCACCAACAGTCCTGAAGACAAAGGCGGAGAAAACAGAAACAACAGAATGATGTTGGGGAAATATATGAGAGAAGAAAAAAGGAAACAGCAGTAAGTGGGGAGTACTGCTACAGCAGGGTAAAGACTGAAATATGGCTTTTTCCAGGAAACTGAGGAGAAAAAGCCCCAAACAAACAGCTCATTATTACTAATGAAGATATTCAAAGCAGTGTGGCTCTAAGACTTTTCAGACACACTGGTAAGCGTCATGGCAGAGGGACAGGAACCGCTACCAAGGAAATTCAGCAAGAGATTTTCAGAAGAGGCAAGCTCTCCTGGTCCGGCCTAGTGCGATCACTGCTGTCCACCGCCTGCCTAGCAGAAACCATCAATCAGGCCACCTACATCCCAAGAGAAACGAGCTTAGCATTCACCTCAATATGGCCCGGGGCTTCTCCACTGGTGCCAGGACAGCTGCTGCAGTCTCTCTCGCAGCCAGTGCAAATACAGCTGGAAGTCAGTGACAGAGCAAAGACCTCACAAGACAGAAAAAGGAAGACAAAGTGCCACACCAGCAATAAGGCAGGAGGGTTGCTTAAAAGGCAAGTTTTCCTACACCCTTCACGGGCTGCAGTGCTTCTCTCTCGCCTTTGCACAGTTTAGCAGATCTTTTGCAATGGTAGATCTGTAGTTACAAAAATGTGCGTTGAATCCTATTTGCATGCTCTGCTATGCCATGACGGCACATTCAAATGACTCTTGCAATGTATTTTGAACAAGTTGAACTCAGAACATCCAACAGAGGATTTCCTCTTTCTCCTGCCCATCCCCTTCCTGTGTGTTTACCAAAAACTTTAACTTCCTCAGTGGCACTGGCACCAGCTCTGGCGATCACTTAACCCTGTTCTCTAGCTCTCATCCACTCACATCTGAATCACAGCTACCCTACAGCATTCAGCACTTACTGAAGGGTTTTAGAAATCCCATCAAGACACATGGTAAGGCTGGGGTTGCCCTGGAGAGAACCATTTTCTGTCCACTGGATCTAACAAATGTAAGCCTGATGATGCTGGCAAGGGATACTCGAGCAGGCAATTTCAATAAATGCAACAGATGCGCTACTAGCCAGATCTTTTCTTACTCAGTTGATACTATCGGGAAATATTTTCTTTGTTTGAATAGAGTAAAACTTAGTCATAGGTCAGACCTACTGATTTATAAGTACTTTACCATTATGTAGGAATTCACTCAAACATACTCTTTACCTTTTAATACTGATTTTGTTCTAAGCTCCTAATACAGTCATATATGGAGAGAATAAAATTGCTTAGCAGCCAAATATACTTCTGCACTAACTCCTATAATACCATATTGTTTCAGTTTGTGCCCAAGAAAAAGCTTGAACAAGATTTCATAAAAAAATTGATCAAATGGGTTTGTACACATCTATCTGTACAAACTAACAAAGGAAACATGAAAAGCAAAGCAGTATGTTATAGACGCCACATCAGAAAACCCACTTAACAGACCACGTTTTTGGTGATGAACTTCCTGAAATGGCTTTCTGTTAAACCAACGAAGGAGTAGTTAAGAACACATCCCAGGGAGAGTCCATAACCTCCAAATTTTTTTTACCCTCTAAAATAGAGAAAATTGCAGAAAAGGCCATTCCAGAAGAATAGCTGCATCCCATACTTCAACCTCTGAGGCGAGCTATCGCATTTTCCAGTTTAAGATCGCACAATTTGCTATCTCTGAAAATGAGAAACTACACATAAAAATATTTAGTGAGCAGCTAAATGACGTGAGCAGCTTGCTAATGTTTAGTGAGTTTGGGGAAAATTAAGATGTCTCTTTACTATCATCACCATTTTCCAGTTTAAGATTGCACAATTTGATATTACAGGCACTTTCAAGAAATAGCTTGCTCACAAGAACATGCACAGTGAAAAGCAGGCCTTTGCAAAT
This sequence comes from Steatornis caripensis, assembly GCA_013398225.1. NCBI lineage: Eukaryota > Metazoa > Chordata > Aves > Caprimulgiformes > Steatornithidae > Steatornis > Steatornis caripensis. Next base: position 29,495 of record VZSC01010205.1, read on the forward strand.
TAAAGTAGCAAATTCTACAACATCAACCACGATTTAGACAGGAAGAAGTAGCCTCATGCTACACGCAGCAAAGACCATAGAGGAAGAAGGGCACATTGTTCAGACTGTTTATCATTTGAGTCCTTTGAACTGACAAAGTCAGATAGTATGCTGCGCAAACACAGGAACAAATTGTAGATATTTAAGAAGGCAGCAGTTTGAAAGAGACAATGCTGACCTAAGGGATGGCAAATACTGGCCTGAATGGTGCTAGCTTACCCTTTTTCCCCCAGAGAAGTGAGATCTATCCCTTCCCTCCTTCACTTTTCCTTAGTCTCCTCCTCCTTGTCTTGCCAGCAAAGTGCTACTGTCAAAGTACCGTCTCTCTTCTGACGCTCGGGTGACAAAAATAACTAATCTATTTACCTCTGTGAGTAGCTCTTCAGGGCATACAACACATACAACTATCTCATAAATATTTGGAGGAAAAGCTTCCAACACAAGGTGAATTCTGCCTTTGCATTTTGTTCCATGAACGCACATTTTCAGGAAAGATGCTGAACACCACTGTGAATGATTCAGCCTCGGAAATTACAACCTTTAATGACAGTGTCAACAGGAAACGTATTTGAATCAGGCAAAAATAAATACGAAAGCACAGACCTTTCCATCCTTCCCTGAAGGACAATGAAGTTTAAACTAGGAACAGTCACACTAAGGACAGTTACATTGTATTTCTCTTTTATTAGTAGAAGCTGATTTCTTTGAGAAGGTAGCATTGCTGTTTACAGTACGGCAGTCTCCTTCTCCTTGTATGCTTCACTAAAGACTGTTTTCATATGAATGTAATTTTACATTTTTTATCTACATAGTTTCCTGTGGCACGGCTCGGCAATTCTGGAAGCCTTTCTCTCTAGTCCGTCTCCAGCACTCCTACATTCTTCATGAAAGAGGGGGCTCAAATAAATGGGAGAAACAGGAATTAGGAATATGATCCTACTAAAATCCTAATTCTCAGCTGGGCAACTGGTTCTTCTACAGAATGAAGCTGTTGTTCTTAGAGATAGAAATCCTATAGGGGTAAAATAACAATAAATACTGCTTAACAGAGTCACATGGTTTGGTGTAATTATTTACACGCCAGCTCCACAGCTTCAGAAGGAAGTATCGCCTACTGCATACAAAGCTCACACAACGCTCAGGATCCCCAGCCAACGGATTCTCCTCCCATCCCTTGCATTAGCACGTGACAGCTCACATCCTTCAGGGACCACTGGTGCTGCAGAAATACACCTCTGTGTACAGCCATGCTACCAGAGCAGAGTGCTAGGAATCCTAGTCTACACCTAATGCCCAACTCATGACTTTAATTATTCCTCATCCACTTGTTTTCTGTGTTCATTCAGTTTTACAAAGGGGTCCCTGTACCCCAAGAGTAAAACTGGCTCTACAGTTCCCTGGACACAGGAAATAAAGTCACTCAGTCACTCAGAATATGCACATACTGAAAGCAGGAAAGACCTCACCCCTTTCCCAGATCACCTAGCTCTTTGAGAAAAATTAAAACTTGTTCATGGTCAACACGTTTCCATCCAAAAACCCTGAAGATGCCCATTAAGAGTCCTAACAGCATGCAAAGTACAGAGAGGAAAACATCTCCTTCTTGTGACAGAAATGGAATAACATCTGAGACTAAACACTGCAGTTCTTAAACTGTCCTGAATAACCACAGAGAGGTCAAATGCTGTTCTCTGATGTGCAGCACAAGAAGGGCCAGATGAAGCATCTCTGCTCTTGTGAGCCACCCCACTGAAGATCAGCTACTGAACCAAGCCAGGAGGACCTTGGACCTTTTTGATTGCCTGTTTTAGGTATTGCTTCCTGCAACACTTGCTGTTCTGTGATGTCATTTACCTTACAAGAGCCGACAAGGTCGTAGGAAGATAGCTCACTTTAATTACATAGATAAAATGGGAGGAAAGAGTATTATGAAAGAGTTACTAATACATTTATAAATACTTACGTATTCATAAATACATGCAAGAAAGATTTTCACATTTATGGAACCTCTCTTGAAAGGGTAACATTAAAAACCAGAATATTAAACATCTTAAAGGCAACAGGGTTTAACTTTGTATGTAGAAGTTTCATAATTCATTGCATTGTCAGAAAAAGTCATTGCGCAGCTCCACTGGTCAAGGAACTTACAAGGAAAGGCCTAAGCCTTAACTCGTCCTCTGTATTCTTACTTAGGAAAAAAACCCCTTATTTACTAAAAAAAACTGCAGGAGAAAAGCAGAATAAGTTCAAGTCAGTCAGCTACTGTACAAACAAAGATGATTGTTCTACACCATCACAGTTAAAAAACCCCACATCTCAACAGCACACAATTAAAATAGATCTTTATGTTACTAAACCCTGAATTCTTTTCTAACTGGTCTGTAGCTCACAAAGCTGTAATGGATAAAGAAAAAAGCTGTAAATCTCAGAAGAGATCCATACAATGTCAAAATCTGTTGATCTCCGAGTTCATTGATTTTAATCCTTGCCCAAGATTTCATAATGTCCTGTTAACAGTGTCTAACTGATTTCTAGCCTGTTGCTACTTTTTCAGAGAAAACTATTGGATTTTTGTCATCCATACGTTTGGTGTTGGTGGTGGCACCTATTCTACAGATACAAAGTCCTAACACATGAAAGGTAAGTAACACCTACTCCGCGTTCAGTACGGAGTTGGCACACAAACACAATTTGACTATCCCTTCGGTAAAACTGAGCTACAGTTTCCCAACATAGCTTTGAAATTTCCCAACAAAAATCTTCCTCTTTTTTTTTTGTAATAACCCTTTAGTGATACTACGATGAGTGCAGACTTACCTACCTGGCACTCATACTTTACAGATACTTGCAACTAACATTAAGATATCTAAATTACAAATGTCTTCCAGGTACTTCACAGGATCAAGCCAAAAAATGTAATTTCCAATTTTGTGTTACGATGTGCTAAAATACATTAAGATTGGTCAGACTGTTTCCTTTTTCAAAGGTGGGAATGAAAGGCAAGAGAGGAGATACTGGCTTGGGGTTTCAGAAGAAACAACAGAATGAGAACTCAACCTTTGTGCTCTCTATGTATATCCACAGTAGTAAGATCTTGCTAAACAAGTTTTAAGCGTTAATCTCTTTCGTCTCTAGTGCCAACAGAGGCCAGCGAAGCAGCAAGATGAGTTCTTGCAAACTCATTCACTGCAAACACATAAAAGACGCAATTTCAACAGAAATGCTTAAGTGCTTTACTGAAGGTACAGCATCAGCTAGGGAGATCTAGCTTGACTTTCAGATCTTGAATTAAAATTGGAAGGAGAAACCTCCTCAAGACCGTTCCTTAGACATACAGCACTGCTACAACAGTAGTCAACAAGAAACACCCTGCACCAAACATCACCGCACCATTTTCTCGTCCTTTCTTTCAAGCTAAAGCACATTTGAACATATAGTTAAGAGGAAGCAGCTTTAACTTGGAAGACGCCCCAGGAATTATTCTCCTAGGAAAAAAGCAGAGTAAGGAGGAATACCCAGAGGCCACAAGGTCTGTCCTAAGTCAAGGCTATCGCCTTGGCTGGAAACACCGACTGCAGGCTTTGATCGGCTAATTTTACACGCTCTCCAGCACGAAACATCCAGAAGGCACCCGAGCCCTCAAGATCATAGCAGAAGCCGGGCAAAGCGGCAAGAGGTAAATCACGCTGTTGTGAATGGGTTTTGTTGTCGTCGTTGTTGTTGTTGTTGTTTAAATGCCGTATTCCCTTTAAGACCCCATCCAGTCCTGCCGGGAAGGTCAGGCGGCAGCCGCACCTCCTCCGGGAGGCAGAGGCGAGGGCAAGCCGCCCCGGAAAGCACCTCGTACCCGCCGTGCCGTGCCGTGGGCTCGGCGGCAGCCCGGCTGGGCACCCCCCCGCTCCCGCCCGGTGCGCCCCCGTGGGAGAAGCCGGGAGCGCTGGGGCTGCATCTCCCCGCCGCCGGCCGCTGCCGCCCGGCGGGGCGACGGGCGAAGGCACACTTACTTTCCCGGGTGCGAAAGTTGAGCGGCAGCGAGTGAACTCCACGGTTAGCGCCGGGGCGCCGAGAGGGGTGTCCCGGGGGCGGCGGGGCTGCTCTCGGTGTGCGTGCGGGGCGCGGCGCTGCTGCCCCGCCGGCCGGGGGAGGGGGG